>JAFMSR010000010.1:50275165-50353602 GCA_022818135.1 Saxidomus purpurata
ATTCTGTTATTGAATTTGAATGCAAACTGAAATGCTGTAGTGAAGAGTTTGACATAAAGTGATATTTGTTATTTTTACTACCTAACTACCTCGGAAAATTTAATAGTAGTCAGAACTGTTTTAGTTTACCCTCAAATCAGGGTGTCCACTGTAACAGTTGAGGTTTTGAATTTTTGCATTTCCGGAAATTCACATTTTCAATAATTCAAAGATTATTATTAAATTAAGGGGAAAAACAATTATCCAGTGACAAACATAGGCACAATAACAATATTTCAGGGCAAAGAAATTTTAAAAAAATTTCATAATAAAATTGGCAAAATATCTCAAAAACCTTGTTATTCATTTATCAAGAAAACCTCATTTATCAAAAGTTGTCGAAAAAAAGAATTTTAGTAAAATGGGTGTGGTACAGTAGTCGGAACGTAACAGTTGTCAAAATTTGCGTATATCGTGCGTATAACGTGCGTGTAACGTGCGTATAACGTGCGTGCACTCATCGTGTATTTTGTCAATCGTATATCGTGTATCATATCGTATCATTCATCGTGCAACGTGCACCATACACTATACACGATACACGATAATCCATACGGTATACGTACGATTCGGTGGTTAATCGTTTTATTTAGCGTGTACATCTCTACCCCTCCCCAATAAAAAAAATGCTGACTCCAGTTTATATTATTTAGTGTAGTTGCGGGCGAGAAAGACTTCCGGGACAGGTCAAATATATTTTCACCTCATATCCGAAATTGAGGTCATTTTTGGCAACGGAAAGGACATCTTTTTTTATCTAAACTGATGTTGTCAATGGATTCCTTAAAGTGCAGCAGTCAAGGTACGCCCGCTTCGAAGCAACATATCGTGGGTATGATCACGGACCTATATACACATAGGTATATAGGTCCGTGGTATGATGTTAACAAGTTTTTTATTGGCTAAATGCAAATAATACGCCGAATCAACTACACTTTTACGAAATTATTTAAAGTCCAATAAAAAGTTGTTTCGGGTAATCCTTTTTACAGTTTTCCCTACTTTCCAATTCAATCAAATGCCCCTATTTCATTCTAAAAAGCTATTTGTATTCTCCATATTGACTCAATATTTCCAATATGAAAATGATTATTTCACTTATTTTTCCAATAAGTAAGACTGTGACATCACAGAGCTAAGCTCCGCCCTAAATCTCTATTTATTTAAATACAAATATTGTCTGTATATGGGAAAACTGTAAGCCGGTTATAGGTCCATATTACAGAAGTAAAAAACTTATTGCATCGGTTCGCTAACGCTCCCTCGCAATAAATTTGTTTATTCCTGTAATATAGACCTATAACCTATACTTAAATTCCCGATATTGAATTAAAACTATGAATTATACTGCCTGATTGGAATAATGTATCCATTAGCTGACATAAAGAGAAAGGCAATTAGGTAGTGTCTTTGACTGATTAATTAGTTTGAGCAAGGTCTTTCAAATTACTATTGAAAGACCTTGGTTTGAGTGTCATCAAAAGCCTCGATGTCATTCAAAACAGGGTCCATATTGTCCAAAATAAAGGTCTCCGGCTGGACTTAAGTGCATTGTCTTCTACTCCTGCCTACCTGTTTGAACTTGAGGCTGGGGCTCTGCCTCTTAGACTGAGGCGCCAGGAATAGATTCTCAAATACTGAGCGAAGTCAAGAATTTGGTCAGTGAGATCATAACGCACGGCTATTTTGTAAGATCCTCCTACAATTAAGTGCCCCATGAAAACAAAATGAACAAATCTGACATACCGCATCTCGCAAAGTTAAAAACTCAAATGAATATCAGTTATTTTATACTCTGGACATCTACATATATACACAGATGGGTCTAAAAATAGTAGCTTCAGCTGTTGTAATCCATCTAAACAGGTCTGTTGCAATCATAGGCAAATTGGCAAATTATTGTTCCATTTATAAGGAATACTCTATAACCGGTTCCTGCATTTATACAACAGAAATGATAACAATAGACACTGCATTGAGCTGGCTTTTACATCATCAGCCTAAATAACTCGCTATATTGTATATATTTTCAGATTCACTATCATCTCTGGTCTCAATGAAATAAAAACAACAGTAATTCTAGACCAGAGTTATTGAAAACATTATTATTATTCATAAATTTTATCAATGCCTAAAAACAGGCTTACCAGTTACCATGTCATAGTGCCCAGCTCATGTAGATTTATAGTAATATCTGGTAATGAGAACAGATGATGTAGACAAAAGGGGCCTGGTTTAGGGGCCATCATCCAGGACATTCCATACTCACCTACAGAAATATATGCCAGGATTCAAACCACTATCCTGGATGGATGGTGTAGAGAATTGAAACTAAAAAATACACATTTTGCCACAAAACAGTGCGACCTGGCCGTCCTATGGGATACTCGACAAATTACAAAATGGACAAATCAATCACACGTCTTAGGCTGGGCGCAAACTTACTACCAACCAGCTCGGGTTGGTACATACTTTTGGTTGACCAGGTTTGCATCCAGTGCATTGTAGAATGTAACACCCCTCACTGGCTATTTGACTGCATAATCTTTCACCACTTAAGCCAGAAATGGATAAGCTTGGACTTGCATGGTTTCACTATTAATGAGTATTCTCAGTCCAAGAAAAGCCCTAAGTGAATGTGTATAGAGGTTCTTGGAAAATAACATAGTAGACTGTCAAATGACTGATAAAATTCAGTAACCTAATTTACTCTAGTTGCTATCAAACCCCTTTCTGTAGGTCACTAGTCAAAATCCTAAACAATTCTTGTATAAATGCAATTTTTTATTTTTAACAAGTACTTAGTATTTTAATTGTACTAGTAAATAAGCTTTTTCACTGGTTAGTGGGTGTTGATTTATATTGGCAACCCAAGAACATAAAATTCAATCTTGTTATAATTTAGCAAATCATAGTCTGCACATAACAGAAATTAGCAGGGCGTGACAGGTGACATGTCAGTAGGGGTTGCCCAACCACTGTACCTGTTACATGCCTGTTTCAGTTATAAAATACTAATATAAACTTTAATTTATATCTTATATATAACTTAATACTGTATGGTAGTTTGCACTGTCTGTATGGCACCATATAATAATTATAATTAAACAAATATCACTGGCTATTATCTGTAATCTGTGGGGGACAGAGGGGTAGGGGTTTGGGTTCAGGATAAATGTAAGCCGGTTTCTGCTTACAAACCTACTCCTACTACCTCCAGTTGAATGAAACATCAACCATATCATGATCATTAAGTATATCCTTGCCAGTTTGGACTGGCCACTGGCCATACAGATGCTTAATCTGATCACCTGCATCTTTCTTAGCAGTTTAACTATAACAGACTTACTTCAGAATGGGGCACATAGAAAAAATGATTTTATTTAAGTTGTATACCTTGAAAAAAGTTTTATTAGATTTGTAATATATATCCATCTTGTGAGAACACTCACACTTGATTAAGAGTTGTATTTTAGTATTACAAGTAGTTCTTTTACTGAAGATCCTACCTGAAACCCCATGTTTAAGTAAAATGTTTAACTTTCATAAATAACATTTGAATAGTAAGTTCTGCAAAGAGCTTAGATATTTAAGTATACACTAGTATGATATCACTAGAAAATCACCATAATCATTTTGTATAAAATGCATGAATAAAAAATTAAAAAAAAAAAGATTTCAAAGGCTAAGATGGCAAAATTGTGCTTGTGTAGACTTCCCGTAAAGCACGTGATACCGGCTAACACCTATTTTTCAGTAGTTTTATTTTGAACACCTCTATATTGTGTGTAGTTTGTAATCTTAATAGCTTAATAAAGAAAATAATATGAACATCAGATCTATTACTAAGTTACAATTTACTCTGGTCTCAGTAGACCGGTTGTATAGTTATGTAGTCATATAGTACTTCTGACAGATCTCCTCTGGTTATATTCATAAATTGAATCCATTTTAGAAATCCTTCAAAGGTCCTTTTTACCTGTTACTGTGGCAGAGGCGGTGCTTGAACTCTGTCCGGTTTATTAAATTTGTTCCTCATCTCTGATAGTTTCCTTAAATGCCTAGCTAACATTAATTTGAACAAATACAGATCTTTTTAGATCTTTCTTCATATCTAAATTCCAAAATAACTAAAAAAACATGAGTACCATCATTGCTGAGCTCTATTCTGCAGTCTCATAGTTATTGAGGTTTTTGAAACATGTGAGGTTACACCCCCTTTATAAATATAGAGTGTTGCTGAGCTCTTTCATATTGTTGTAAGTCTTCCATCAATTTATTTGCTAATGCTACATGTGTATTCAAGGAACAATTTTTCCAAATGATCTACTACATGTAAAGTATAAAAGTAAAAGGTAAAGTGTTTGTTTATTATAGTGTCACCCCTATTTAAAGGGCCAGCCATTTCTGACTTATGAGACACCTTCTTTTTGTGCCTCCCAAATCCTATCCTTTTATTGCCAGGTACCAGGCAGGTAGGCATACAATTACCATTATTTAACTAGCCGGCGGCTCACAAACCGGCTATATCAGAACGGACCCCTGGTGGGATTCGAAACTTTGACCTCCCGCTCCAAAGGTGGATGCCTAAACCACTAGACCAAGGGAGACAGTATATGTACATGTAAATTACTACCCCCATAAAGTATTACCCCAACCACCTCGACAGGGGTTCTGAATAAAAAAGAATGGTAGCAGTGACATAAAGTATGTGGAACTGCGTGCCAAGAATTAAACTACATTGAAATAAAAATGAACTTTAATAACCTTCTTCACTCTAGAAAATATCACTGTTTCCAAGAGGTTCATGATATAAAACTTTATATAAAATTAATCACCATAGTCCTCAGTACATAAATACCGCATTTCGCTTTCATTATCTTCCCTTATCTTAGAATAATCCTAGATTTCTAGAGGGACAATTTTCACTTTCGGGCTACCGGAAAAACCCTAAATATTGTTCAAAACTTTTTTCTGTTAAAACATTTGTCAAATTAAGGGGCCGTATAATCATCACAACTATAAATACTACAAAATAACATTAAAAACCCCGTTCCAAATGCTTGATTTATTCGAAAACGCCATTTCAAGCCTTCAGTTTCTTCAATGTCAATTTACCCCACCCACTTGACATCCATCAACATATCCATTCAAGGTTCCAGTATAAGATTAAAATATTTGAACATTTATATGCCACGGTCCTAAAAGGTGTCTTTAATGTAGAATTTATTTAACGAAAAGTGTTGATGGCAATTAACTTTAATTACGCCCATTTTCTCGCACATTGGGATCAATTTCCTGCAAAAGTCACTCCCACAGGTGTTCAAATTTGACACATACTGTGATATGAAAACTGTGGATCTTTGTCACTTATCGATGTCATTTTTTATTGTTAAGGTACGAAGCTAATTGATCTGATTCTTTCGGTCTGATTAAAAGGTCTAAATTTAGATAAATTGTGAAATCCCAAAGTGATCGTATAACGTGTAATCCGTTTAGCGTGTAGCGTGCGCTTCGTACATCGTGTATATCGTGTATCGTTCTGAATCGCTCATCGTGTATTTACCGAACGTGCAACGTGCGTCTAACGTGCGTGTATCGTGCGTACATCGTGCGTGTATCGTGCACTCCGTGTGACAACTGTTACGTTCCGACTACTGTAATGATAGACATTTATTCAAGCGAGGACAAAACGACCTCAATACCTATTTTTTCGTCCTAAAGTATGACATAATACATTAGAAACAAGAGCTGTCAGAAGGACAGCGCGCTCGACTTTTTTAGTGCTTGCCTATAAAACAAAACTTTGACAGTTAAGGGCACACAAGACTTTAACTAGGAATTTCTAAGTACAAATCAAGAAACATTTTCACAGAGTTATCTTCTCTTGCTTACAGATAGGTCTCATGATGGCACATAAGAACTCCAACTTCCAAAGTAATATCTCAAATGGTTAAGTCAACAAGTGGACAAGAATGAAAATTTTAACTGAAATTCTAAGTCAAAAAGGGCCATAATTCAAATAAAATCCTTGACAGAATTACCTTCTCCTGCCCATGTTTTTGGATCATGATAGTAAACAAGTATTCCAACTTTCAAATTAATATCTCAAACAGTTCAGTCAAAAAGTGGACTGGTACGAAAAACTTAACCAAGATTCTAAGTCGATAAAAGGCCTTAATTTTTAAAACAAATCCCTGACAGAGTTACCTTCTCTTGCGTACAGATGGGGGTAATGATGTGAAATAGCATTAAAAGTTTCAAAGCAATATCTCAAAGGGTTAAGGCAATAAGTGGATTTTACCCATATTCAATGTATTTTCTAAGTAAAAAGGGGCATAATTCTGTCAAAAACCTTGACAGAGTTATGTCCTCTTGTCTGTTGATGAAGGTCGTGATGGTAAACAAGTATGGTTAGTTTCAAAGCAATACCTCCAATGGTTTTGAAATAAAGTGAGGTGGTACAAAAAACTTAACCAAGCTCAATACACTTTTTAAGTAAAAAAGGGCCATAATTCTGTCAAAAACCTTGACAGAGTTATGTACTCTTGTCTGTAGATGGAGGTTATGATGGTAAACAAGTATGGTAAGTTTCAAAGCCATACCTCTAATACTTCTGAAATAAAGTGGGGTGGTACGAAAAACTTAACCAAGGTGTGACGCCGACGCCGACGCCGGGGCGAATAGGATAGCTCCCCTTTTCATAGAAAAATCGAGCTAAAAATGGAAAAATTGATATCTATTCTGAAAAACAAACTGCATTTCTAATACTAAATTTAGCAAGATTAATATTGCGAAAAATTTAAATCATCAACCTTACATCATTTTTTCAGAAACAAACTAGCAATATAAAAGCCTCTATAAAAAACGGAGACAATAACAATTCTTGTTATACTGATTTTCACCTTTGGTCACTCTTAAGGTGTCGCTACGTATTACAAACCCTTTCGAAATTCAACAAGCTTTATGCAGTCAGCAGACGACAATTCTAATCTTCATTACTAGTCAATCAACATCAGAACAATTAGATGACTATTATCACTCAAAGTCTGTATCACAATTCAGGTTTTCAATAGTGACGAAAAACTCGTGAAATCCTTCTATCCAGATGCCGTAAAAAACAACAGACAAACTGACTGATAATTATCAAAAATTAAAAATTCACATTCAAATGGCATTTAACAAGTTCAAATGCAATAGAGTTAATTTCTAGCATAAACTGCCCAGTACTACTGATAACGCAGAGAATGGCATATTTGTTATAACTTACTCACACCCTCCTGGCGTCGAAGAGTTCTGGCTTTGCTGTATAGATTAGCCTGGACATCTGTGATCATAATGTGCACTCTTAAGCTAGATTGGTTTATTAGACATCGAATATATACATAACTGTCCCTATTTGTCTGCTGATAATTGAATCTACATTTGCACTGGAATTGGGGATGCGGTTTGGATCTTTTGGATCATAATTCTGACAAAACCATAGATTTATGCTCTCTTGTTTGTTAATGGAAGTAATAACGGTAAATAATTTTCAAAGCAACAACTAATTGTTTCAGGGTGAAACTGAAAAGTATAACCAATGTATAACGCCAATGACGACTCCGATACCAAGGCTAATAGGAAAGCTTCCATTTTCTTCGAAAAGTCTAGTTAAACAGATGGTTGGCAAGCTGCTATAATTCACATTGTCCATGTCATGAAACGTGTATACATTTGTATTTACCTGATTCGTAATTTGCTATAATCCATTATATGAGCAGATCTTCCCATTTTACATGTCAAAGACGTCTTAATACCTGAAATGTAAATGAAGCATTTACATGAGATGTTTTTAAAACTTTTATACTCCCAGACGACAGCAAATTAGCCGACTCGGTTAAGGTCACCGTGACCTTGACCTTTGACCTGTTGAGCTGAAAATCAGTGTGTCATCAACGTTAAAGGACACTATGTCAATAAAGCCTCTAGATATGATTGGACAAGTATTTTTGTTTTTTTGTTTGACCTTTGGCAAAGGACCTAAAAATGACATCTACTTGCCATGATCAATCTACCTACAGTTTGGGGACACTTTGTCAAACCGATATATAGTACTGTTTGGTGTAGAATATAAATGTGGCCTTGAACTTTGACATGTAAGCAAAACGTTCATCATCACTAGGACAAAGATGACGTGAAGATAAAAGCTTCAACGAATTGCTATGCAGTGAGGAAAAACATCATCTTTAAAACATCATCACTAAACGGACATGATGTGTGCATTACTAGGTCTTTTTCTTATATCAATAACTCTTGAATATTGTATTGACCGTCGTATCGGATAAGATTACTAAAAAGATATGTATTATAGATGGTAATTCACGACTGAGACGGACCGGGACGTATAACCGGCCCTTAGTCGCAAAAACAGCATGAGGGCCCAAGCCTTCTTGCCATTATACGCCTTGCATGTCGATAATCATGTCCTGGCCAAGCTCAACCTATAATGGTCTAAGTAAATATTGACAGTATTAACTAGGCCTACATACCATTTATCACATTTGTATATCATCTTTAGTTGATTTCTTGTGGTGAATGTAAGATGACGATCTGGGTCCATCTCGATGAATCCTCTTTGAAATCGTTGATTCGCCAATACTCATGAAATCTCTGTCTATCTACAACAAACTTAAAAACGCACATTAACAAAGACAATTATATCCTTTAACTGTTCTGACAAGAAGCTCTCATCCTTATTAAAGGCTTAAATGATTTTGTTGCCTTTTGACGAGTTAAAGATTTTTCTCCTATATATTTCAATGGGCATACATAGATCGATAACGCTTAATCGATAAACCCGATAAGCTGCTTTCAATATAGTAAATTTCACTGATAAGCCAATAAATTTGAAGAGATTTCTGGTGATGGTTGAAATATGCGCATACAGAAAAGGCTAATTTTATAACTTGTTTTATGCAAAACTTACTTCGATGTCGACTGCTTTCGATTGACGATGAAACTTTCTCGTGTTCTTGTGGAAAATGATCTTCCACGACCGCATCAACGATGAACACAACAGGACAATACGACTACTCTCTTACAACTTCTTTCACCTGCAAAACTAAACAGCTGTTACGAGATCATGATTAATAGTATATGTCAGTTGATATGTGCGATATAAGTAACATGGCTTCGGTCATGGCTCTTGTGAGCGACATTCCGTCCAATTGTTATGAACAGTTGTTCCAAGGCAATTAATCACTTCTTTAATGTAGTAACAGTCCACACTCGCACGCACGCTTGCAAGCCATACACGATGACAAAAATCAATTAATAAAGCCTAATAAATACCGAAATTTTAGGTTTCTGTTGTAATATTCGTAATACAAAAAAGCGCGGCACGACGCAAACAATGGTGATTTCTATCTTATTTTCGGCGGCTAGACGCAATTAATAATGTCATCTTCTGAAATGTTATTCATAGAAAATAGCGCGACAAAACGCAAATAATGGTGTCATCTTCTGAAGTGTTGTTCATAGAAAAAAGCGCGGCAAAACGTAAATAATGGTGTCATCTTCTGAAATGTTCTTCGTAGAAAATAGTGCGGCAAAACGTAAATAATGGTGTCATCTTCTGAAATGTTCTTCGTAGAAAATAGTGCGGCAAAACGCAAATAATGGTGTCATCTTCTGTCATTTTCTTCAAAGAAAATAGCGCGGCACGACGCAAATAAAGGTGTCATCTTCTGTCATTTTCTTCATAGAAAATACCGCGGCTCGACGCAAATAATGGTGTCATATTCTGTTATTTTATTCAAAGAAAATAGCGCGGCACGACGCAAATAATGGTGTCAACTTCTGTCATTTTTTTCAAAGAAAATAGCGCGGCAAGACGCCAATAAAGGTGTCATCTTCTGTAATCTTCTTCAAAGAAAATAGCGCGGCACGACGCAAATAAGGGTGACATCTTCTGTCATTTTCTTCAAAGAAAAAAAGCGCGGCACAACGCAAATAAAGGTGTCATCTTTTGTCATTTTCTTCATAGAAAATAGCGCGGCACGACGCAAATAATTGTGTCAACTTCTGTCATTTTCTTCAAAGAAAATAGCGCGGCACGACGCAAATAAAGGTGTCATCTTCTGTCATTTTCTTTATAGAAAATAGCGCGGCAGGACGCCAATAAAGGTGTCATCTTCTGTAATCTTCTTCAAAGAAAAAAGCTCGGCACGACGCAAATAAGGGGGACATCTTCTGTCATTTTCTTCAAAGAAAATAGCGCGGTACGACGCAAATAAAGGTGTCATCTTCTGTCATTTTCTTCATAGAAAAAAGCGCGACACAACGCAAATAATGGTGTCAACTTCTGTCATTTTCTTCAAAGAAAATAGCGCGGCACGACGCAAATAAAGGTGTCATCTTCTGTCATTTTCTTCAAAGAAAATAGCGCGGCATGACGCAAATAATGGTGTCATTTTCTATCATTTTCTTCGTAGAAAATAGCACGGCAAAACGTAAATAAATGTGTCATCGTCAGTCCTACTTGTTACAATATAACATTGTAACAATACACTATTTGTTACAAGTACTTCTAAACGTTTTCAAAGCACAAATACATGGAATTGTTTCTGCTGACACAAAGTGTACCTGAAAATATCTTACACAATTTCCTTTCTTTCAAATAGTCAAAATTTTCTCAACACACAGTAGAAATCAAGCTGTCAAATGTTCAAGCACCGACGAATATAACTGACAACTTCACTAAATTTTTACTTCTAAGTATTGCTTAATAAAGCTTACACTCAAAAGTGTCCATTTATATGACATTCTCAATACAAATCTCCAGACTGCCGGACTTATTAATATCAATGCGTAACATGGAGTACCCTGCGGCAGAACCAATCAACAAGCAGTATTTCAGATCGAGGTTGCTGAATTGTAAATGGTTGCCGAACACACCGGCTCAATGAATCAACCAAATCAAACAAATGCTACCAAACAGCCACGAACTATCAAATTATCGACCAGAATCACTCTAAAACACTAATATTCATTTGTATTAATCTATAAATTAAAACGAAAACCTTTTAAGACCCCAAAACAAATAATTGGGTTATGAATATATCAAACATAAACAGCTGATCCAAAAATCATGTCTTGTATATTTATTTTCTGACAGTTTTCCAGTTCTATTTTTGCTTTAATTAACTATTCAAATAGCAGCAACTACTCATTATCTACGTTCACTAATTCATTACAGAGAAAAATGACCCTACACCAGAAAATAATATCAACATGCAAAGCAAATAATTCTCGGCTTCGCGTATCCGGGTACATTTGCATCAGGAATACTCTATAGACGGTTCCTGATTTGTACTGATATATAATCATTTATATTTGGGTAATGTTAAAAATGAAAGAAGACCGATTAAAATTATAAAATTGAATTTATAATTATTTCTTTGTTGTTCTAAGCTTTCGTTTCGTCTGAAATAAATTTAAACTTGCATATAAGTCTACGGTATAGACTGAGTTTTCATCTTTTATCAAATGGAGAAGTGAACGCGATATAACAATCCGATTGGTTAATTTGCCAGTATGACGTCACAGCCAAGCCAAGAATTATGTATTATCATAAAATAGCTAAAGAACTTCAGCGCACCCGGTTAACATGTACGTTGAAGCTTACTCCGTAGGGAATCCTTACCAATATTCGTGTTAGATATCTGTGACGCTTGTAGTTCTTTATTTCATTAGAAATAGAAGAAAATGATTTATCAATTAGTATTTTAAACTACACTTGTTTATATTCCACATTTTAATGTCAAACTATCTTCACCACTGTCACTTTACAGTCAATCTAGGCAAGCTTTGTGCAAATTGAGCTGTTAATTCTGGTAAGGTTTCGTAACGGGGCTGATCCAAAACTTTAAAACCGCATCTAACCAGAGACAAACAAATTACTATTATCATTTTATGTATCTGATCTGGTCCGCCTCCGTGGCCGAGTGATAAAGATAAAGATAAAGATAAAAAAAACCTGATTTAACGTCGCATATAATCTACAGCCAACATAAGCTACAATGCTATTGTGCGACAAACAGGGTATACAGTAACAAGTTCTTACCTTTTTCCAGAAGCAGTAAGTTTCTCTTATAACCGAATTGGTTAACATCACTGTAACCTCTAATAGACTGAGGGCCATTGGTTCGAGCCCTGCTACCGACCATTTCTCGGGCTGAATGTGAGAAAGTTGGCAGTTTCTTACGGAGGATAGCAATCTAGAACTGGTTCTTTCCAGGAACAATTTTAGATAAACTGCCTGTCTGTTAAAACAAAAATACAAAAGATCCAACAAAAAACATCGATAAAATAGCGGCATTTAAAGTTTTGGAAGCCAGAACTACGTGTACAATATCTCTCACAAGAATAAAACTTGCTACAAAAACTGTGGGAACTGTTAGACAAATATATGGCTTTGAAAACTTGCTCTTAATAAAAGAGCAAGTATATCTAGTAGCTCTATTACCACAATTTATGTGTCACTTAATCTAGTGTACTCACCCTACCATGTGATGATACATTTTTTTTTGTTCCTGAGCTTCTGTTCTGACATCACTGCACAGACGTGACCACTACACACTGTTAAAAGTGCCCACTTTTTTTAAATAGTCCGACCACGCTATACACTGTTAAAAATGTCCAATATCTAAAATAGTCCTAAACTTCCTCCTCGAATCAACGACATCTCTGGAAACTGAAAATCACTTTCTTTCAGCGTGAAATGAATATCCAATGCCAAAGTTTTTAAGGTGATTCTTTTCTTTAACGTAATTGCAACAATAATTGAATATTATGGTCATGTATGGGAGTTTATGAGAGATAGTAGTGCTTAAATAGTCCTGGTTAACATTAACTTTCTTCTCCCTCGTCACGAGGAACATCCGGTCTCGAATTCTGACGTGCGGTAAGTTCGTACGTATACTAGGTATAAAATGGAACAACTCCGAACATATGTGTTAGTCCAGCTCTGTGGAGTTTACTACAAAGTACGTGTTCATCATTTTATAATAATGCCTTATGAAGTACTGCGATATATGACCTTTTAAATCTATAAAATGCACTTCCAGTTTCAAGGATGAAATATGATGAAATTCATCCAATTCTCCATTACTGTTACAGTAAGACTGTTATAGTACTGTAAGCACTGTTCACTGTTCATCCCCAAACATTATAAAATGAATACTGATGTACTACGACGTAAGCAACAGCTATAAAATCTAACAGTTTTGAAAAATGTTCTTGTATGTGACGCAACAAAGTGTTCAAATAAATACTGATTCACTGTTTGCGAAAATGTTACTGCCAGACACACGTTGGTTGCCATTTTGTAACAGATGCGCTTTTAAAGTTGAACGTTATTTGGGTATAACTTAAAACCGGTGGGTTCAATTCATCCTTCTAAACCGTGTCACATTTCTAATCACAAATACAATTTACACTGTGGTCAACATCGTCCTTAAGTTGAACATCACTCCATAGACTACTGTATTGCACCGAACTGTACTATAATATATCTCCATTTCATCCAGCAACCTAAGATATACAACATTATTAACAATCAAAGTAAGAGTTACAATGGAATCAAAAGTAATGTATTTAAAACATATTCAATCATACGCCTATGTTATATAAACACACAATTATACATGTACTCAATAACTGTGTACCGGTAATATTAATGTGGCCTGTATTTAACTATCCTCTTAAATCCTGGAATCATTTATTTAACAATCAACCGACTACAATAAATGCATCCATGAAACTTACCGAACTATAGACCAAGGAAAGTCTTGCAGTCTACCTCACTGTGATACATGTATGTCAGTAGTCTGTACTGTTAAACTGCAAGGTTAACAACAAGATTGTTAGTCAAAACATTTTAACATATATACTTGCTATTTCTGACTTCTCATATCAAATTTTGAACTATTTTTTTACATGCATTGTTAGGCATGAAATCTAAACGTTTTGCACGAAATCCACGTACCAAAATTTCAAATATACACAAGAAATGCAACACGACTTAAGCGAGAATGTTATACCCGTGTAAATTTCAATGAATAATTTAAAGAGTGGACTTTTTTTGTTAGAATCACTTAGAAATAGCTAAAGTTTCTGTGTTGGAAAATTTCATTTATTAAAACTAGTTTCAAAATTAGTGTTTGACCCTATTTGCCCACCAATCAAATCGCTCAGATTTTCAAATAAACGTCTTTCTTTTTCATTAAAACTACCTACTGAAATCACTTAATTCATTTAGAGTTCGCTCTAAATAGAAAGCACTTTAGCTCGTCCCACAATCACGGACCTATAAACACATAGGTCCGTGCCACAATACATGTCGGTGGCTATGCAAAAGGTCAAATGAGGTTAAACACTTTGTAAGTTAGAGCTTATGAAGTCAAATTTTAACAATTAAGAAACCCCGGTCGCTCGTTACCGCTCGCTCCCTTAGGGTTTCTTAATTGTTAAAATTTGACTAAATAAACTCCTAACTTATCCTTGATTGTAAATCGCTTTCGAACACTGTCATGAAATCGTAGCGTAAAATGGTCAAAACGATAGACATGAAAAGCATTTGAATTTAAATGTGAAATATAAGAAAATATGAACGTTTGTAACTGAAAACATGTAAATTAAAGCGGATGTTATCTATACTACACGATTGTGTGCATTGAGCTACAATACAATACAGTAAGTTTTATTTTGAGTGGGCAAGACATAAAGATAATACAGACATAAGATAAACAAATATAACATAGTTTTCAATATGTAACTGGTTATGGAATTATTTGTTTTAATTAATTTATTTTTTATCTTTATTTTATCTTTATTTATAGTGTAGTGTCTATAGGTCACTTCCAACAGCTTTGTTATTGGGTTAACCCTTTAGCGACGTGGTTGTGGTGTCCGCTTCCTATGCTGGAGGTCCGGGTTCGATCCCAGCTGGGTACGTGAGACTTTTCTCTGCTGGAATTAGTTTAAACAGTATTTATTTCAGAAAGATAATACATCATGTATGACAATTTGTAATCAAACATTTTAACAATAATATACACATAAGTTATCAGTTGTATTAGGATTTGTAAACAAGCCCTTTAAAGGCTTATATGAATACAGCTCCTATGATTTTTGGTAAGATGGGATGCTTTGTGTGGTTTCTAGCAAATTTAAAAGATGCTGAGAGATGAAAAAGAAAGATGTAACGGACATGTAAGAAAGAGTGAAAAAGGAAAAACAATAATGAAATAATTATTAAGGAATAATGATGATGTTGCTACCTCTGTTTAGTGAAAGTTATTAATTTGAAAGTTGCATGTCCGGTTCTCCAGCCCGCGATGAGAATCGCTCCGTAGCGAGGATGTATTTCTGAACTCGTGAGAAGACTAAAGTATTCTGGTTAAAGTTTAGTTCTTCCCATCCATACAAAAGATTTTGGCATGTAGCCGGACAAGGCAAGTCTATTAAAAATCTTTGTCTTTGAGATGTGAAATTGCGACACGAAAGTAGAAAGTGATTAACTGTCTCGATTTCGCCACAAGAGCATTGTGGTGATTCGATAACTGACTTTCTAAATAGGTCATGATTTAAAGAGCTGCATCCTAAACGGAGTCTGGTGTGGAGAACTTGCCCAGGTCTTACACCATGATAAAAGTATGGTGGAGGTTTTTTACAATTAGCATTGATTTTGTTTTTAAAGTCTGAGAGAGATGTTGATGATTTAATTAAGTCAGGAAGCGCGTTCCAGTCACGAATAACAGAGGGAAGGAAAGAGTCTTTGTATAGTTGTGTACGGGCATTCACTTGCGGAATGTAATTTATGTTGCGGAGGTTGTATCGTGATTGTGTTTGATCTGGAATTAAGTGAGATAGATAAGTTGGAGTGAGATTATTCTTCATCTTGTAAAAAGTTGTTAATTTATGCTTTTTCCGTCTTTCTTCCATTTTTTCCCATTTTAGTTCACTATAAAGTTTTTCTATATTACACAATTTGGTGGCTCCAGTTACAATTCTAGCTGCCTCAACTTGAATTGATTCAATATTTTGCTTTTCTTCTAAAGTACAATTATCCCAAACTGAGTCGCTATATTCCAAAAGAGGCCGAATGAAGGAAACATAGAGACGTTCAAGAGATTTTCTATTGAGCAAATATTTCAAAGATCTTAACATTCCTATACGCTGCCAAGCTTTAGCTGTTATAGAAGCTATGTGAGAATGCCATTTACCATCTTTACTAAAGATTATACCAAGATGTTTATGTTCGTTAACGTTCTGAATGGGGACATTATTCATAGTTAAATCTGGGTGAAAGGGCCCATTTTTCTTACGGGATATTAATAGGAATCTTCACAGCATTTGAAATACATGACATATATAAAGACATTTTTCTTATAAAAGTTAAAATCCGACAAAGATGAGATCATATTTTGTTAGCTTGGTTCTAACACAAAATAAAGCCAGCAACGGCATACCCCCGACAGCGGGCTCCTATGACAGTGTCTGTGCAATTCAACTGCCCTAAGCTCACTGCAACAGCAGGGAATAACAATTAGATTGTTTAAATGAAAATAAAAGGAATCATCCTAGCAGTATTTTCATGATTGTTATATTTACAGCATTGTACAGCGGCGTATATAGAAAACAGAAAATAGAAATATTTCTTACCTACTGACTCCTTTGTTTAAAAGTGGTCAATAAATAAATAAATTATAGACCTGTCCTATATTGTTGTCAATTCAATAGAAAGTAAATCGTGCAGTTAAAAGTTATGCATCAGGCTGAAAAGCACGCACGTTTTTTCTCTCTAAATCGTGCAAAACGTGGTAGAATTACTCACTACCCATTTTTATCAAAGATTACATCTTAGACATAAATAAAAATATTAAAGTCCCATTAGCATTTTGAATGTAAATTTACTTGTAGCTCTTATACATGTATATAATTACCAAGAAAGGTACCTTACTTGCGAAATTTGCAGTAAATTGTTTGAAAACCCATTTCTAACATTACCTTTTATCAAATGTTCATGCTATAAATGTAGCACAGTATTTTCTTCAATTATATTGCAAAAGTAAGAAACACTTTCTGACAATGCGTTTTAACTATCATTGTTATATCTGTAAAATCATTATTCTAAACATAAGTAATTAAAATACATATGGAACTTGAAAGCAACGCTTAAACCACACTGAACGTATGCTGACTTTATATTATACATGTATATAAATCAGGTACTAGTATTTGTTTATTTGAAATGTTCGGAAACCTAAAATTAATTTTACGGATTTAAACAGATTTTATTAATGACTTCAGGTAAATATTGTCGCAAAAAGTTAACAATACACGTACCGTATTGTATTATAGTGACAGGACTGTTAATATAACTCCTGGAAAATGGACGGAAGGTCTTACGGACTCACATACACACGGACAAAACGACAGACGTACGCTTACTACTATACCCGCTGTCGAGCGAATGAAAAAGACAAATGTAGGCCCACTGCCTACAATTTCTCTGCAAGTCAAATGCTCTAAGCTCACTGCATATTTCATGCACCAAAAGGTTCAGACAAAGCAGTAGAAGCTTTCTGTAGTAAATGTTTGGTTTAGAAAATGTTGTTTGTGCTTCATACAGCACATCCTTTGAGCACAAAGCGTTATTAAATATGTAGAAAACAACAAACTTCTGTATTTAAAATATTATTTTTTTAAATGTATTTTCATCAATCGTGCAATACACTAATCTAGTTACAGTAACTATGAGTTGGTAAAAACTAAAAATATTAGTTCAATGCAAAATGCTAGCAATTTATCAATTTTATTTTTGACAGCTCTACTTTCACTTTCATTTTGAGTTTTTAACGTATTTTAACAGACATTGTTTGTTTCAATTCCACTACTCTGCTTTATACAGATTAGATCTTAAGTACAAAGTAAGTGATGCACTGGTAGCAAAACATTTATAAACCAAATATTTACTGTAGAACACTTCAACTGCCTTTTCTGAACAATTTGGTATATGAAATAAGAGACTACATTATATTGTATTTTGTTTTAATTATAAACTTTGACATGAAACCAACTAATCTGGTGTTTCTCAGGTCCCATATAAAATCTAAAACCAAGGTACACAACTTCTCCCCCCTCCAAGTGAGGACATAAAAAGCAAAGTATCTTACTTTTCCCTTCATAGACGTCTAACGCCCGTCTGAATTCCTTGACTATTTACAGCGTTTTTTGGGCATGAAAAGCAGGCACTTCTCGTGCGTTATAAATTTGCATATATCGATAATTACATTTACAGCGGCGTAGAAAGTAGCAAATTTTAATAGTTAAATATATACGAAAAATTTGAGCAAATTCTCTTCTTTCATTCATTTATATTCATTGAAATCTATTGCTACAAATACAGTTTATGACTGCAAAAAACAAAATGAACAATTGAAAACAAAGTAGCATGTAGGTAAGTCAGTTATCTTTCTCGGAAGAGATCTGCATGATGTTTTTAGACCTGCGAGGAGATTTGAAAACCTCGCTGGCTACGCTCGCTCGGTTCACAAATTCCCAAACAGGTATATAAACACCATGCAGACCTCTTCCTCGAACAATAACTAATACATGTACAGGGACAATTTGGAAAAAAATAAATATTTTAGCTGCTTGAAATATATTGTTAAAAGTACAGTTTACGAATGAAAACCCAAAATGAACATTTGAAACAAAGCAGCATGTAAGCTTTCTAGAAACAGGTCGGCAAAAGTGAGCTCGGTTTCACAAATCCCCTCATAGATCTATAAATAATGCGGACTTTCCAATAAACATAATAAATAATACAACTGCTACATACAATGATTAATGAACTACACAGACTACAAGAATCCCCAAAAAACAATATACATACCAAAGTAATCAATGTTCCAAATAAATTCAGTAAAACCAAAACACAACATGTCTGCTGGCGGACTGAGCGACCGGGAAACCCCGCTCTACAACACAACATGTAAACAACTTGACCAATCAAAATGCCAGAAAGGTGATCACAAATCAGAGTTGATACGGGTCACCAATAAGAAGGTACCAAAAAGAGAAGATTATGCTTTAAAGTAAAGTCCCGTTACACTGCCTGAACATTTAATCACAACCGCAAATCACATTCTTTTGCACGAAAAAAGGGAGATGGAAATGTGTGTGCCCTAGGCGTTTGACAATGCAGTGTAGAAAAAGGTATGTGTGGTCATATTTATCATAATTATATGTATAATATAAGCCATTTCTTTTAAAATTGAGAAATTTAGTTTCTCTTATGAATAGTAGTGATATGCATGTAACGCATATTTAGTTTACTTTCTCTGTTGCAGATGTACATTTAGACTGCATTCAGTCCTTACATTTACTTTTTTCACCTTTATCTATCCACTAATTTCTGACAAAATCCAACCACTCTGACGCATTGTACATTTTGTAACACCGGATACAGCTCCTTTCAAATACAGCTACCCGGGTAGCTGTATTCGATGCACATTAACGAATACAGATAGCGGAGATGTATTCGAACAAAAGCATATGTAAATTCGAATTAAGCTCCCCATGTTTTCTTTATCAAAATATATAAAGAACCATGGTCCCTATGTTAAAAATGTTCACAGATAGAAATTATGAACCTCAATTGCCTAAAAACATCTTACACTTGATCAATATAATGTATGTTACATCTATTCCGTCCATCTATTTGTCCAAGCATCTGTCTGTTGTCCTACCCTGTCTGTTGTCTTATCTGTCCGTCTGTCAGGCCGTACACCATGATTTACATGAGCTTCATTCCGTCAACATTTTTTGGGCCTTATGTGCTACCATCATATGAAAACAATGAAGGTTTATTGAAAGAAAATAATTCTTCAATATCACCAAAAATGAATAAAACTTCAAATTTTCATTCAACTGTCCGTCCAAAACGTACGGACAAAAAGACAGACATCCCAGGGCTAAGTACTGCATCCTGAATAGCTGTATGGATCCTTGTCATTCTATAATAAATTCTTTGCCGCGTATATGTATAAACGAATGATACGTATAAGTAAGTAAGTAAGTAAATAGTTTATTATTGTGACATGTGCATAACTTAACAAAGTCATGGTAAATAAGTAAACGAAGCACCCGGCCCAACGGGCCTATAAGTCACCAATAAATATAGAAGTTATTTAAATAGTGTCTAGAATTAATTATAAATGTGATTACAGCAACAAAGTTTTTTTGTGTATATCAAGTGAATTTCAGAATAGTTACAGAATTAAATTACCACATATGTATGTTATGTACAACAAATTTATATGTATATATGTTCAGGTACATTCAGTTATGAAATTAAACAATGTTAACTGAGGACAATCTGAATACAGAGTTTCAATTAATATGTCAGGTAAATCTTATTTGCCGTGTTTCATGAAGATGTGTACATGGCTGATCTTCTACACAAATATGACTTATATGTTGCATCAGTCCACTGGGGCGCTCTATACGACAAAAAGGTACAAGAATCCAAAATACAGCTCCCATTTGATTAGGGGAGCTGTATTCGTTGATATGCACCGTATACAGCTCTCTGGCGAGCTTTATTCGAAAGGAGCTGTATCCGGTGTTACAACGCATGATCCTGTCATGTAAGAGCAAAAGAGCTAAAAGTATTCTGTTTAATGTTTTATTCAAATATACTATAATTTAGCCCGGTACATCGGCGATTGTACATTATCAATAAAGGAATCACTCATTCGTTCGTTCGTACGTTCTTTCTTTCTTTCTTTCTTACTTATTTACTATTTACTTTATTTCTTGATTTCTTTTTCATTCATTCATTCATTCATTCTTTCATAAGCAGATACAAATTCATTCATTTATTCATTCATTCATCCCGGATTAATATGATAATCAGATACAAATGTATACAGTACATAAATAAATTAACAAACGAATAACTGATTAAGTATTATTAATTAGTATTGTAACTCGCTTATTTGTTCTTCTTCCGGGATGTTGAGTGCCTACTTGATGAACTACTGTAACATTGACAAATGTTTGTATGAGTAAATCACACGATTTATCTAGATTTTTACACTTCCAATTTGCGCGAGTCTATTATTTAAATAGGGGTGTTTTGCAAAATTGAGATACAGAAGGCTACTTGAATCCTGATCAGACGATATAACATTTGTCGTCTGCTTCGGAGTGTATATATACAGACACTAGGCATGAGTCATTGTCCTTAAGAAAATCACATGTTTCCGGGCGGATCTACTAATTGTTAGCTCTTCACTTTTCTCTGTTTCATTTGTAAATTTCATAGTAATGTCAGCCGCACACGATTGTTCCGGGTTATTGTAAGTGATTTTCAAACCAAGATGGATTTTTATATTGGAGTATTATTCATTGTTCTAGCAGAGGTCAACCCTGGACTCGGGGGTAAGGACATTTTGGTTTGATATCGTTGTAATTGTTGTTGTTGTTGTTTTTATTCTTGTACGAGTTTAGCGCCCGTTTCAACCGTATTTCAATCATTTTTACAGGCGCGTAGATTACCTAATAATCGCATCTGGGTAGAACCAGTACACATTCCGTATTACTAAAACAATTAAGGAAACTGTCAATATTCTTGCATAACGAGACATAGTCGGTAGCAGGGCTCGAACCCGTGATTCCGAATCTATCACAGGTAACAGTGAATTCAAGTCAGCGACTCTAACCACTCAATCTAGAAGTCAATTCTTATGAGGTCATATCATGTACATGTACTATGATTTATAAGTTCGAAACAAACTATTCCGTTAGAATGAAAATAAATGTCTCTTTTCTTCTAAATCCAAATTTTCGATGAACCGTCTTTTCCCACGAATACTCGGGGTTCGGACAGAAAAAAATAAATGATTTTTTTTGAAATTCTCGTTTTCACACTAGTATGTCATATATATAGGACATACTAACTTAAAGGTGAAAACGAGTTTCAATTTTTTTTTGTCCAAACCCCGAGTATCTATGTCTTTTCCAAATACATTGTGATTTTCTTTTAAAGCTGCTCTTGAAAAAAATATTATTTTTGAAAATTGACAAACGTAAACACAAATATAAAATTAAAGGCTGGAATATAAATATAAGCAAAAATCTAGGTAGGAACTTGCAGAAATCGATTGAAAATGTCGGTTACACGGCACCGCTACACTATATGTTTATATTGGAATTTCAAAAGCGTTTGCAACGCTTTTGAATTTGGTAGCGTATTATTTGAAATTTAAAGATATACGTGACAGGAATTTATACTGGAGTCTTTTTATATGACTATATGTTCTAAAATACGTTATTTACATACAGTTTGAAGAACTTTATTTTTTTACCAAAATCTGAGAGCGAGCAACTTTAAGATCCAACTATTTTATGTCGTGTCCATCTTTGAGACCAGAAACGAATAAAGATTTTCTAGGCAGAAATACTGACTCAACATCACTAATAGGATATTTTTGAGGCAGTTTGCAACAAATTGATTTATTTTTAATTTGTAATTAAGTTGTTGTATGTTATCATAGATTTAATTTTCCGTATTTATATTGTAAATACAGAATTTTCTAAGGGGTTTTACACTTCAGTAGATATCTTTATGTCAATGATACAAATGTCCTTTATTTTGCCAGGCTACATGTGTAACAATAGACATTACAGAATTTTTTGTATGTTTAAGCATGCTTATGGGTAACAAAAAAGTACATCAAATTCAATACTGTAATAAAGTACATGCATGTCAATTACAAAGGTAGGTTACGGGGACGGTGATAGTAATTGTCCACTAAAATTCGAGATTTATATGATTATTGTAAGATTCACGCGGGTAAGCAAGGAATGTCATTGACTGGTAAAATTGTTATTGTTTAGAGAGAAAAAGAATTGCGCGAAAAAAGTGTGCAATGTTGAGAGAACTGCGATATCATGAATGGTTATCTAAGCTTTTGAAAGTGTTAAGCAGTGTTTGACATGTATAGGATAGATCACGAGTATCCGTTGTCTATGTTATTTGGAGTCGAGCGCAGCGAGACGACAAATTACATAGACAACGGCTACGAGTGATCTATCTGACTTAGACCACAGATAGTAAATTGTTTGTTTTTCAGTCTTCTACAATATAACACCGACTACCTCATTTATTCCGTTGTGGCTAACAAGCAACTAAAGTGTTTTTCTGTTTGCCTCAAATAGCACGGTGAAATCGTGCAGCTCGGATTTTGAAGTAAAATGCGCGCAAAGCTGCGAACACCTGTACCAGTATTGACAATAGCCACGATTTATTCGTGCAATATATATATAATTATGTTATTTCAAACGTAGGTGGCGATTTATAACAATATAACATATTTTAAGTTTTATAGCTGGAAATACAGCAAAATGTAGCTGTATCTATCTAAGGAGTTACATGTAGTTGGCTGCCCGTCTAGATGGCTTACGTTATAATGGGTTTTAACGTTTTCAGCAAAATCACGACTGTATCACCTCTCTTGCGAGGTATTAGTTCAGAATCTTTAGGATCAAGTCTCCGCAAGCCGCTGGCTGCTTTCCTATATACATTTTTTGTGAATTATGCAGAGGCTGGAAATAACCATGATTAAACTTCGTGGAATTCATGCCTGGACTTTGGATCGAACAAGCAATCCACGGATTGACATTCCAGTGGCTAAGTCACTGCTTCTCGGAAGTATGAATTGGTATATATTTTCTAGGATATATCATATTTGCTTCCGGCAAAACCCCTTCAGTAGATAGTAGGCCCTGACCGTCAAAAGCCTATAATATTTTTATAAAGTTCTACTTGTTTCTAGTTTAAACCGTCTTTAAAGCGACTGCACTCCAGATGGACAAGTTACGCTAAAAAAAGAAAATTTTCAATTTCAAGAAAACAATTGTCATTACTGTATCAGGGGCATTGTATTATGATAACGTGACAAGTTTTCTAACAAAAGAAACAATTAAAATGTGTTGTTTTGCTTACTTTTATTGTAGAATATATCACCCCGTGACTAACGGGGTGGGCTCTTTGGTATATCAATATTTTTAACTCGCATCAAATCAGCTGACTCCGTACTGTAATAGGTTAAGCCGCTGTAAATTTTTTGCAAGCGCAAAGATCCGAGTTCAAAACCTGGCTCGGGTAAATATTTTTTTCTACCTTTATTTTTAGCTCTTACACAAAGAAAATAATCTTGATGCTGACAAATTGAATATATATTGATTTTACCAAAAAAAAATAAAATTTACTAAGAATTTGGAGTGCAGTCGCTTTAATGTGCAAAACTGCACCTAAGTAATATAATCGAATTATGTTCTTCAACTGGGGTTATATTAATTATAGCAACACGATGTCGCATATCACACAATACAAAATGCTGTCCAAGGGGATAACTGCTTGTTTCGGGTGAACGATCCAAATACATTTCACTGAGCTGAGTGAGCACCAAAAGTGCTTTTTACGAGTTTGTGCGTACTCGGTATAAAAACATAAAACCTGTTTTCATTTGTTTTAAACCGAAAACAAATATTTGTCTGGCCTTAAATGTATACAAATATACCCCAATTTTAGGACATAATTCAATTGTCCTTGCTACACTAGAAAGGTCATGCACACTTTGTACGAAGAAAACGATTTGAAATAGACAACAGTGGACTGTTGTATATGGGATTTATCAAACGGCAATCTTAGCCTGTGATTGGCCGGCTACGGGCAGCTGTTGTCTAAAAAATGTTACGGAATTAACAACGGAATATATGTAAATTTGTGTTTATTGAACGCGTCTCATAATATAGGATACACAAATACTAAGTTGTTTTTTTTAGAATTTTGGGATCTTTGTTATTCATTAGCTGACTGTATTTTATAACATTTGGGTGTTCGTAAAATTGTGCTGGGATTAGCTGCTTCCTTTGTGCGCTGAAATGTATACAGACTAGCAGATAGTGAAATTCATCACCTAATTCTCTTAATCACAAGGAATATGTCCTTTCGTTGTATGGGGTATTAGACCGGTGGCCCTTTTCTACTGGCAATTTATGATTTGCAGAACGATACTTGAAGATCGGTAAGTACATATGCTTAGGTAATATTGTTAAATAATCTTCGAAAGCATTTCAATGTCCTCGCCATCCAGAAAGGAACTGGTCAATCATTTTATAAGAAAGTGTATGTTATTGCAATTTAGTGTTTTTTGGTTTAAAAATATACCACTGTTACCAGTTGAATCGAATATTCTTTTGATATAAGTAAGCCATTTTAATCTGCGTGTACTCGAAGGGGTCTGTAACATTGTTTACCCGTTTGTTGACATTACATGTATATAATAAGTACAAGGGAAAGAACTGCCACGCTCATACGGATTAATATCACATCATTTGATTTATTGTTACTTAAAACAGAACCGTTATTCAACGCTCAAATATGTTTCAATCTGTTCATTAGACAATATACTTTCAATGTAGCCTCAATACACAGGTTTCTTTTATTTTTCACAAATCATGCGTTTTTAGCTCGACTTTTCGAAGAAAAGGGGAGCTATCCTACTCGCCCCGGCGTCAGCGTCGGCGTCGGCGTTGGTGTCACACCTTGGTTAAGTTTTTCGTACCACCCCACTTCATTTTAAAAGTATTAGAGGTATGGCTTTGAAACTTACCATACTTGTTTACCATCATAACCTCCATGTACAGACAAGAGTAAATAACTCTGTCAAAGTTTTTGACAGAATTATGGCCCTTTTTGACTTAGAAAGTGTATTGAGCTTGGTTAAGTTTTTCGTACCACCTCACTTTATTTCAAAACCATTGGAGGTATTGCTTTGAAACTAACCATACTTGTTTACCATCATAACCTCCATCTACAGACAAGAGTACATAACCTGTCAAGGTGTTTGACAGAATTATGGCCCTTTTTGGACTTAGAAAGTGTCTTTAGCTTGGTTAAGTTTTTCGTACCACCTCACTTTATTTCAAAACCATTGGAGGTATTGCTTTGAAACTAACCATACTTGTTTACCATCATAACCTCCATCAACAAACAAGAGTACATAACTCTCTCAAGGTTTTTGACAGAATTATGCCCATTCTTTACTTAGAAAATACATTTAATATGGGTAAAATCCACTTATTGACTTAACCCTTTGAGATATTGCTTTGAAACTTTGAATGCTTGTTAACATCATTACCCCCATTTGTAGGCAAGAGAAGATAACTCTGTCAGGGATTTGTTTTAAAAATTAAGCCCCTTTATCGACTTAGAATCTTGGTTAAGTTTTTTGTACCAGTCCACTTTTTGACTTAACTGTTTGAAATATTAATTTGAAAGTTGGAATACTTGTAAAAAAACAAAAATAATATCAAACAGGGAATGCCACATACCAAAAACGCAGCCTCCCCAAAACGAGCCCCACAGCACCCAGAAGTGCACACCACCAACACACACACACACACACACAAACACACACAACACACACACACACACACACACACACACACAATCATGTACACACACACACACACATATACTACCGACACACACTAGCATACAAAGCAAACACACGAGGACAAAACGAACAATTAAAGGAACACAGTGGGGCACCGCCTTGGAACGGTCAGTGGCAAAAACACCACTGGGGAGCTTAAACCATCATGATCCCAAAACATGGACAGAAGAAAGTAATTTTGTGAAGGATTTTATTTGAATTATGGCCCTTTTTGACTTAGAAACTCAGTTAAAATTTTCATTCTTGTCCACTTGTTGACTTAACCATTTGAGATATTACTTTGAAAGTTGGAGTACTTTTGTACCATCATGAGACCTATCTGTAAGCAAGAGAAGATAACTCTATGAAAAATGTTTCTTGATTTGTACTTAGAAATTCCTAGTCAAAGTCTTGTGTGCCCTTAACTGTCAAAGTTTTGTTTTATTGGCAAGCACTAAAAAAGTCGAGCGCGCTGTCCTACTGACAGCTCTTGTTCTGTTGGTTTTAAACGAAGCCGTGAAACAAAAAACAAACGGGGTTTTGTGGAGGCATTTGCTGTATTGCATGAATAATGAAGGAAGCGGTCTTCTCTGAACGCACATTTTTAGAACAACGGTAATCTCACCGAATGTATGCAATATTCTGCCGCTATCTTTAATCTGACGTTCCGTCGTTTGTTTGTAGATTTATTTCTCCATGTACCATGATGTATCACGTGACAAAAACAGAACTGCATATTAAAAAAGATGTTCCGATTGGATATCGAAAATTTTATTTGGGGCTGGCTTTGTACGCACGGGTATAAAATGAACGCTAACGATAGTGGTGCAAAAAAAAATCAACAACGTCATATAATATCGTACATGTATCGTATATTAGGGTTTATCGTTGGTACCGGTTTCCCACATGACCAACGCCCCCCGAAGACACTCCTGGTTCTTTAACATGCCAGGTGTATAGCACCTATACATGGGACTTCGGTTTAAGTCTCATCCGAAAGATTGTTAGTAATTTTAGTTGGTCAGCCCTGGGAATCGAACCCACAACCCCGAGATTACAAGTCTCGTGCTCTACCTATTGAGCTAACCGGGCTGACTCATGTGATATTCAGTTCATAGGTGTTTCACCTAAGGTGTTTTTATTAACCAATCAAATCCGTCATTACACAAAATTACGTATGTAATGCCAATAATGGAGAACATTCTTCAACTTTTATCACTGTCAACAAATAAAATTTTAGACTTTTACATCGTATGAGGCGATAGCGGCGGAATATTGCATGCAATCGGTGCGTTTACTGCTATTTTATAAGTGTGCATTCAGATTAGGCCCGGTTCCTTCATTATGTATCAATACTGCAAATGTTTTCGCTAAACCTCGTTTGTTTTGACTTTACGACTTCGTTTAAAACCAACGGAAAAACATATGATTTGTGTGAAATAAAAGAAACCTGTGTATTATGGCTCAAGTTAGGGTAGACTAAGTAAGTATCCATTTTTTGAAAGTTTAATGTCTGATGGACAAAGTGAGGTATGTTAGGGCGTTTTATATCGATTCCGTTGCATGAAACAATATATGAAAGCTCTATGCTAGTTACAGTCCTTTCCCTTGTACTTATTATATACATGTAACGTTAACAAACGGGTAGACACTGTTACAGACCCCTTTGCGTGTACTATTTAAGATAATTTTATACACAATATTAGAGTACTTATTAGAATCGCTTGTTACTAAATTATTCCATTAATTTTTGTACGAATTAAAACATCTAACGGGTATCGGCCTAGTTCGCCATACAACATGTAAGCAGGTGTGCTCTTGTGCGATTTTGTGATTTTACGTAGAAATTCAATATGCACCTTTTTTATGTCCATGTTACTTTCTATTCCCCATGGCAAACTTCACATGAAAATGTCAGAATTGGTACTATAGTGTTGTAAAATAATTTTAACTGAAGATCTAAGGGTAGGTTTAAATTGTAAATATGTTTGTATAAAAGATGCATTGCCTTTCTGGCTTGTGCAATTAAATGCGCTTTAGCTTTATTATATTTACCATTTGGACTGAATACCACACCCAAGTAATTGTATTTGTCAACGATTTCTATATTCATTCCATTTAACGTAAAGGACATATTCCGCGTGCCGCGTTTATTAGAACCAAATATCATGATTTTTGTATTTTCGGTATTTATTTTAAGTTCCCACATTTGACAATACGTGTTGAAATCGTTCAGACATTTTTGGTACAGTGTCGTCTGCAAAGAGGAGAACGAATAACTTAGAATCCGAACAATTTCGTCTGATCAGTTCTCAAAACGGATTCCGTTATTATTTTTAGATTCCAAAAAGTCTAATAAATCATTTAAAAAAAAAGAGAAAATAAAGGGGGGGAGGGGGACAAATAAGCCTTGTCCACTCTCTACGTCGAACAGTTTTCATTTGATCTTCACTAAACATGGTGAAAATATCTAGGGCATTATGATTGTCTAGGCTTAGTTCGATACCCAGCCAAATCGTCCAAGGCACTTTTGGATTATGGCTCTTGAATTATCCAAAATATGCCAAATTAGCCTTGTCCGCTCTCTACGTCGAACAGTTTTCATTCGACCTTCAACAAACTTGCTAGACACGTGTGTAGGCATAATGTCTTGGCCAAATTCGATAACCAGCCAAAACACCCTAGGGACCTTTGGATTATGGCTCTTGAATTATCAAAAATTGGCCAAATTAGGTTTGTTCGCGCTTTAACTTCACCAGTTCTCAATCACATAAAACTTCGGTTGCGATAAAAATAAACCAGTAATCCAAGAGTTATGCCTCCTTGAAAAAAAACGTATGTATTTCTTGGCAGTTTTGGACTCTTGTTGTATAACGAGAACGAATGTACCTATTTTACACAACTGTTTGAAAATGAAGTACAAATGAAACCATCGTTGCATATAAATAACGTAATTAAGATATTAAGAATGTATATCAGTTCACAAAGTGCTTAGAATTTCATACAGTTTGTATTCAGAGTCAAATCATTCATTCTAAACAAACACATTACTTTTTTACATTTGCTTTGTAGCTTTTCACAATCATCTATGAATGTAATCTCATTCTAAACTGGAAAAGCGCGGGAAAGACGAATGTCTTGTGTGTTGTTTCAGCTACTTATTCTGTGAGTTAATCTATAATCATGTTATCTGTGTTAAAAAGCAGTCTTTCTACCAGTGATAATATTTGCCTCTATCTATTACTTTTACGCGATGCATTATTTTGACTGATTCCATTTATTTAAAAACATCTAAAACTATCAGAAACAAGATAGACACCTGTTTACGTGCAATGACGTCAACGGACACCAAATAATTTCTATGCTAGTATTATTTTCAAACGCGATGGAATCGATCTGCAAAACTCCATCATGTGCACTGATCCGTTTCTCCCCTAAGCCTAGGCAAAGTGCACGCTCGATATTTCGGCATATCGTTACTAAATATTATACAATATATTCCGAAATACCAACCAGGCAACTACACTTGTTCTCTGTGGGTTTTTTCGATCTCGGTGGCTCAACATATGTCTTTTTCTCAATATACACTTGTATAGAATGTACAAATAAAAGTATAATATATATATCTACTATGTCTTTTGCAGCGCTGTTACGTTATTTAACAATTGTACGTAGTATTTCTTCTTTTCAGCTGTTTGCGGCACACTTTTCTTTGAACAAGACAGTGTCTCTGTAGGCAGGTCTGCTATACTCACCTACGAAGCACATAACTCTCAAGCTTCTCTGAAATGGTATAAGTCAAGTCAAAGACAGATGAGTCTTCTGTATGACAGTAGTAAGCCTACAGATACAAGCAAATATTCTGAAACAAGTCAAGGATCTCTGTACATACTGACAATCAGGAATGTTGAACAAGCTGACGCGGGTTCGTATACTGTGTATTGTGGATCATGGAGTAATGAATATGCAATTCTAAAAGTCAACGCATCATCTTCAGGCGGTAGTAAGCATATTAAAAATATCTTTAACTGTTGGTGGTTGCAAGTTATTCCACCTCAGCGACCACTGTAGATAATGACCAGCATGCACATCAATGCAGTTTGATCATGATCTGCACTTGTTGCTTTTCGGTCGGTAAATTTGCAATAAATAGCCTTAATACTCCACCAAACTTCAAGAGATGGACAATTGAGTGCGATAATGGTTGAGTAAAAAAAATGTTTTGGCCTTCATCGTCGAACTATGCATGAATTTCCCGACCCAGGTATATACATATATAATTTAGACAACACAATAAGTCACGAAAAAGAACCAAGCACAATTATGCAATTATTTTGTCGCGTTTAAGACTTTCGTCTCGTTTCATCTTCTACTTTCGACATTCGAACTGTCGCACCTCAAGTGAGCTTTTCATTTTGTCGCGTTTCCGTGTTTTATTTTTTTCTTTCTATGTTGTGGTTTCGTGTTTCAACTCACTTAAGTCGTTGATACAACGCTAAGTGGTATCAACGACTTAAGTGAATGGACACAAAGCACATATAAACAGGTTATTAAAATTCACATTTGTCATGTCTAGAAATTGTTTAATGTGTTTCTTTAAATTTTGCTTCAGTCACGTGCGGCACACTAAGCTTCAACCAAACAAGCGTGACTGTGGGTGGGACTGCTACACTCGTCTATAAGCCTATAAGTGTAAAGGCCTCTCGGGTATGGTATAGATTGGACCAAAGTAGAGCAACGAGTGTTATTTATGATACTAAAAACACTAACGGTACAACAAAATATACTGAAACAACTCACGGAGATCAGTTTGTACTTACAATCGCAATGGTTGAATCTGCTGATATCGGGTCATATATCGTTAATTGTGGATCAGGCTGGAGCTTTCAAGCTGCGTTGAAAGTCGTGGCCTCACCTTCAACTGGTATGTAGACATTAACTTTTGTTTAGTACGTTTAGAAATATTTTGATCCAAATAGAGAGTTGTGATTTTTGATAAAATTCAGCTGAATGTTATATGCAAAAAGAGATGTTAGAATAGATAGAATATATTTTGCAATCCTAAAAACACGAGGACTCTGTATGTTTCGGAATGCACCATGAAAGCTTTCGACTTTTAAAGTACAGTTACACAGAAATTAGTCTGAAGTCTTGGTTTCAAAAGAAGTGCCTTTAATGTGTATGTTTGTTTTAAATGCATTTACTAGATATGCCCACTTTGTTTTCACTTTTTGTTTCAGAAATTTCACTTACGGAAGTAAATCTTTATTGCTTCAGTACACGAAAATGGGACAGCTTCATGTTGTACAACTCATTCGGAAGCAATATAGACCTTTATTAAATGCTAACTAATGAAATACTGTGTTATATCAGTGAAATATAAAGTGATGAGATAGATATCATATCAGTCGCAGTGTGGGTGATATAGGTTTTTTCAGTGGTGCATATAGTATTACATTATTTAGCTTTTGTGTTAATAGTTAGCATAAAATAAAAAGAAAATTTGTTTGTTTTGGGTGGGTATGGAATATATCTCAACTCAAAGTTATACAATTTTGACATTTTATCTCGCACTTCGCGCTCGTGAACTATTACAATTGTATCACTTCTCGGTGAGATATATTCCATATCCACTTAAAACAAACAAATATCCTCTATGTCTATTACCAGTTTTCCTTCCCAATATATCAACAACATTCAGCGAGACGTCTCTGAACGTTTGGTGATCTGAATACAGCGATAAAGACCTAGGACAACGGTTCATTCAAGCCTCAATAAATGTCATTGATCTATACCTCGTTTTTTTACCAGGCTGTGGTAGACTTAAAATTGTGGAAAACGAACTGATAGAAGGAAAAATGGTAGAGCTGCAGTCTTCGATACAACCTGGCAGAGATATAGTATGGGAAAAGGAGGTCGACTCAGTGTTCAAGCAGCTAGTAAACGAAAGCAAACACATTGAGATAGTATCGTATAAGGCAGCACTTTACATATATAACAGTAAATACAGTGACAGTGGTGTGTACAGAGTCAACTGCGGAACCTCGATGTCTAACACTGTCGAACTCAAAATCAGTAAATATTTTTATTTTACTACATGTATTTATAATTGTATTCAAACAATATGTTTACTTTTGCTGTACTAGAAACAGGACTACACTCCTATCTTCCAAAAGAAACTGCCAACTTTCTTACATAAAGTGACATGGTCGGTAGTAGGGCTCGACCCCATGACCCCCAATCAATTAAAGGTGACAGTGACTCTAACCACTCAACAACAGAGGCGGACTGATATAATTAAAGTATTATTTTCCTGAGTATATTAAATGCTGTGTCTCATTATCTAATGATGCAACCACTAATTATGTTTTTGCTGTAAGTTGTTCATGACATATTTTACATAATTTTATGGTTATTGTTCTTGGAAAAAAACGCGAAAAAAGCAGTGTAATATTTTTAAGAAATAGAAAAAAGCAGCAGGTCTTTGAAAACGTTTGGTCATACTTTCTGGAGTGGATCCATGGTAGTTATGGTACTCTGGTTAACAAGCTCAATTTTGTGTTTTATTTGTAAGAATTGGAGTGTTGTTCCTCTTTGGACTTGCACACCAAAAATATTTTAGAACTAGGGTCTGATTTAAAAAATCGATATATTGCACTATTTGCAATCGAAGTCCTTGTAACTATTATACCTATTCATATACTATAGCATTTAGGAGGACATTCGTATTGTGTTGGTCCGAAGATTGAAAATTAGCGTTGTTAAAACATATCTGACATGTTATTTGCTACAAATGAGTAAATATACATCGTTACCTAGGCAACCAATCGCATCTCAGGCCCTTGTTATATCGTGACGAGATGATCCCGATATGTATCTATATAGATCAAGTATTTGTATACATGTATTTTCATTTTCGTTACAGTTGCCGACGTTCCTTCTGCGCCAGAATTTAAATATATTGAAGACATACATAAGTGTAAAAAGTGTTTACCAGCACAACTAAATGTAGAAATGAATGTCATGTGTTTTGTGGAAGGTGGATCAGAACCTATAGAACTTGAGATGTTTAAGACGGGACAACGTCTTTCAAATACGCAGCGAGAATACAAAAACTCCTTGAAAAGGACCATTTTGAAGTATACATTTACACCTAGCGCCGATGACTTTGATACTGTGTTTAAATGTACTGTAAAAAATCCAGCCATGGAAACAGAATTAGGAAGCTCAACCCAGCTATACATTAAAGGTATAACAACAAATTACTCGAGGGGTGTTAAAAAGGTTCTGGGGACGATCATAAAGATGTTCACATACAGTAGAGCATAACAACAAAAAAGAACAAAATGAGAAAGTTATTCGAGGGGTGTTCAAAATGTTCTGGTTAGATTAAATTGCCTGTTTCATTAAATAAAATGTGCCTTCCTTACTTTTTCATACATATATCAGCCTTTGAAAACTTTGCTAAGTACATGAGTATTTTTTCTTGTGTTTTGTCTTATTCTATCTGTGTTTATTTCAGTTGATCCAGAAACAGTCGACATAAAAGTTCAGCCAGCTAAGGAAAATGAAATTACTGAAGTGCAATGTACAACGACAAAAGGGAGACCACCCATAAAGTTGCAGATATTTTTCAAAACCGAACAAGAAAATTTAAAAATAACAAGTGAAGTTGTTACCGGCCATACGTACAGCGTTACAACAACCCTATCCAGAAGTTTTACTCGATTTGATAACCAAGGAGACATAATGTGCTGTAGCAATATTTTAACCCAAAAATGCAGCATCGCAACACATGTAAATGTAAAATGTAAGTGTTTCTCAATTTAACTTTCCTGCATGATGTAGAAACAACATTGCAAACTGAAGTCCTTAAAAAATACGTAGAGGTTATTATACGGGGCAGGTGTGCCTTTAGGCGATATTGGCACACTTGGCGAGATATTGGCCCGAGGGCATTAGCCCGAGGGCCAATTTGAACCAAGTGTGCCAATATCGCCTTAAGGCACACCTGTCCCGTATAATTACCTTTTTTATTGCATATGTTGAACAACGGTTTTGCTGAAAAGATAAGACAAGTAGATACAAAACACACATTCCTGCAAAACTCCATTGAATGAATAAATTATTCACACTATCCACAAAAGCATGCGTGTCAGTTTTAGCATTTACCTGCTCAATATGCCCATCTAAATTCAATAAACGATGAGATAGAGACTTTTGTATCCGCTCAGTGGCCATTTTCCGTTACGTCTACGTTGTCAATTACGTCAAAGTTTTCACGTGCTGACGGTCTAGCGTTGCTGCACAGTTGACCGGAAATAGCCTCGATATGAATTTTCTGTGCCGATATCAGTTATCGGCACACTACGTCACGTGATCGTTTTACCAGCCCATATTACCGAAAATCAAGGCAAATTTGATACTTTATATAGTAACATATGCGATAGAAACAGTTATTTGATTTCATATTATAATGTTATTAATCAAGTGATTTCATATGGCCTTGTTATTTGTCCGAGGGTGGTCGTATTGGCCCAAGGCCGAAGGTAATTAATAATTTTATTATTCAACTTTACAATATTGGCTTAATAAACAAGAATATAAAGAGAATCTAACATGTTCATGAGTTGTGGATAAGGAAATCCCTACCAAGGGTTGATATACGTCACAAAAATGAGGCTCTGCTTTCCTTCTACACAACTCGATGGACATGGTATATTTATTTTCTCACCCTTTGAATCCCATTTTCACACAAGTAAGAAGAAATAAATATACAGGAGGGGGATGAAAAAATGAAAATCAACATTTTCTCGAATTTTACTTCAAAACTGTTATGGATGGATAGAAAATGATCTAACTAAGAAAATGAATACCCATAACCCTATGTTTATTTCAAAAAAAAAAATTACAGTCATTTTTTGATATCAGCATGAGTCTAAAAACAAAATGGCGTCGTTTAAAAATCTAACGGAAGTGACAACAACAACAATAACTTTATTTTGTGAAGGTTACATACTAAGTGTACAAAAAGTTTCATACTGCTTATTTCCAGTATGGCCTTCATTTTTAACTTTAAAAATATCCCTCATATTCACACACACACAAAAGTTCACAGTTTCACAAAGTATTTAACATGCATGCATACCAACATATCCATTACTTTCGACAAACACGCATCGACTTATGACATGCAGTCTTATCTATATATATATTTTAATCATGCATATACAAAAATCATAATATCTACAAGAAGCATATCACGAATAATTTCCTCTTTATCAAGCATGATATATATATTTATAATTTATAATGTCCATTGTATAAAATAACACCAAAATGATTGACATTTCCTATATTAACATTATATGTCATTGTACATATGATAACTTGCATGATAAACTCCTTCAAAGTGTTCCTGAATGTGCAAATGTTTTGGAGAAGTTTTATACGTGCGGGAAGAGAGTTCCAAATCTGTGCAGCTTTATAACTGAACGCTTGTTTCAAATAGTTTGTGTTAGGTTTAGCAATATGGAGATCTTTGTGAGTGGATGAACGGAGACCATAGTGGTTATTATTAACAAAATTAAGTAAACCAGTGATATAATTAGGACAATTGCCTTTTTTGCATTAATATAATGTTATTAATCAAGTGATTTCATATTTGCCTTGTTATTTGTCAAATAACAAGGCCAATATGAAATCACTTGATTAATGATAATTTTATTATTCAACTTTACAATATTGGCTAAATAAACAAGAATATAAAGAGAATCTAACATGTTCATGAGTTGTGGATAAGGAAATTTCACCCAAGGGTTGAGATACGTCACAAAAATGAGGCTCTGTCGAGTTTTTTTGGACGTATCTCAACCCGAGGGTGAGATTTCCTTATCCACAACTCAATGGGCATGGTTTATTTATTTTCTCAACGTTTGAATCGCATTTTCACACAAGTAAGAAGACATAAATATACAGGAGAGGGGTGAAAAAATGAAAATCAACTTTTTCTTGAATTTTACTTCAAAACTGTTATGGATGGACAGAAAATGATCTAACTAAGAAAATGAATACCCATAACCCTATGTTTATTTCAAAAATAAAAATTTTACAGTCATTTTTCGATATCAGCTTGAGTCTAAAAACAAAATGGCGTCGTTTAAAAATCTAACGGAAGTGACTTCTCCGTATTGGCCCTCTCTTTTAAACCAATCAGAATGCTTGAATTCCATATTGGCCCTGCTTTTCTCGTATTGGCCCTGCTTTTCTCATATTGGCTCAGTTATGCTTTGTATTAGCTCTACCTGTTTCATATCATGTGTGCAATTGATCTAATACAGAGTGTAATATTGTAAAGTTGAATAATAATATATGTTATTAAATGAGTGATTTGATATTGGCCCTGTTATTTGTCCGAGGGCATTCGTATTGGCCTGAGCTCGGAGGGACAATTTTTTTAATAACTTATCAAACTTAAAATGATTCATTGTATATAGACTACCATATTCACTGACAGTTACTCGTCAGAAACAAACAGTAACATGCAGATCTGTAAATAAAAATACCTCTAACATATTCATTTATCACTCAATCTTCAAGGCTGATTTCAACAGATTTCAAGATGGCGACCATTTTCGTTTTCGAGAAATTAAACATCTGAACGCATCAGCCAATTAGAATGCTCAGAATTCTCGACAACCAATCATTCGTCAGCAATCTTTTATTGGACCGGTCCAATAAGTGATATTGGCCCTGATTTTTTGTTATTGGCCTTGTTTTTCAATTTTGTGATAGCTCTTCCTATTTTATTACGTCGGGTAATTAACGAATATTTGAGCCAATAAACAATAGCTGTTTAATAAAATATATTCTGCTATGTCCAAATTGTTCTTCATTTTAATGTAGCCAATCTATAAGTTAACTGTATTTAATTACAGATTCTTTTCCATGTAGGACAGAAATAATAATTGCTAAAACTTTAAAAAATTAACCGAAAATGTAAATAAAGAAGTTGCGGAATAAGTTTTGATTTTTATTGCAAGAATATTTTTCCTGCAGAAATCTGCGATGCATTACTGTAAATTGTGTAATTTTCACGCGACAAAAATTCACGATTTGATAGCGGTCAGACTAATTCGCGAAATTATAAACTCGATAAAGGAGAATTCTATAATTCATTGTGAAATGAATCTCTCGCGAACTTTTTGAATAAGTGATATCCGGAAATCGCGAAACATAGCGAAATTGAATTATCGCTTTTATTACCCGATTTGCAATATTTAATTCTGTGTACAATTTAATACTGCTGATAACAAACTGTTTCGTGTTTAATAAGTACATGACTGTATGTTTTCCTTGTTCTAGTTCCCCCGAGAAATGTCAAAGTCACAGAACTAAAAAAGATCAATGCAGAAAACGGGGATACAGTGCTCACCTTAGAATGCTCTGTAGATGAATCTAATCCTAAAAGTATGGTGAACTGGAAAGGAGTGAAGAACTTGCCAAAAAAAGTGTTAGATGAAAAGTATGAATTTCACAACAAGACCAGCGGCCGGAAATTCACAACGGTTACTTTTACTTGATTTAAAGTATTCCACGTATGACGACATCAACAATGCGAAAATTGCTTCTTATTTATAAAAACGCCATTTGGAACTATTTTTAGTCGAACAACATGTCGCTATTTCACATAATTTTTTTATGTCAAGTATTCGGGAAGGGTTTCATGTCCTGTCGACATGAAAAAGGAAACAAATACAAATATAGGTATACATGTACATGAAAAGCAATTTATTGGTCACAAACGGACTACTGTTTCGTTACCTGGGCAATTAGATTTGGTGTATTCTTACGCCTCTGTTACAGGAAAATCTGGAAACAGTCGAGTTTGCACGAGCTTCCTTCATTTAGGAAATAGATTTCACTTTTGAGTAATATACCGGTTAGTATATCACTGTAGAGAGTGTAAATGCGTAGTCATATAATCACGAAGGCCGAAGGCCTGAGTGATTAATTACGAAGCATCTACACAAAACACAGTGATATAATAACCGGTATATCACTCAAAAATAAAATCTATTTCCATTCTAACACGTTATTAGATACAAAAACAGGTTCGATGGGGTACTATTTGCTGCGCTTTTATGAAGTCGCTGTCTTGAAACTTGTAGTTTTCCGTGCATTCCTTGCATTTCGTGAAATGTTGGCTGTTCTTTTTTACCCCTCAAATAAAACGCTATAATTCGTCTTATTTTTGTTGTTTCTGATATTACTGGTGATACCGGAAGTGTAGAAAAATTTACTACGATTTGATTTACATAACGTGAATTCATTCACAACAATACGAATCCAAGCGTATTAGCGCATGCACACTCGTAGATGTTGTTTGAAAATTACACGGGAAGGAATTTCAGCAGTCAAAAATAGTTCCGGACGCCTAGCATGATATACTTAATAGCTCAAATCCTCCTTTGTGCATATAGGAGAAATTTCCAAAAGTGTTCGAATTGAAGTTAAGCTGTCCGTGTTATGTGTTTAATTTGCAATAACTGTTTTTGTTTCATGGAACTAAGTTTGCACGAAATACTTCATGAATTTGTTTTTGTTTTCAGGTGTTGATGTTTAACTTAACGAAAGACGAAAACAATCGCAATATTAGATGTCAAGTAACCAATCAAGAATTCCCAGATCTAAAACTACAGCATTCGTACCGTCCAAATATTACATGTAAGTATTTATTTTCGTGTCCCGAACCCATTTAAGATACCTAATTCTGTATAACTGAGTTTATTTCTTTAGATAGAACTCTTGTGCAGAATTGTTATCCAGATAGGCTAACAAAACTTAAATCCTGATCATTTGGAGCGTACCTGTGTGAAAAAGGTTTACATATTTTAATAGACAGCTAGCACGAATCGGTTAACTTTGTCGTTTTACATGAGATGCTAACTTTATAATCGGCAATGAAACATTTAGCTTGCTAGATTTTCTTGTTCATGTCGTACTTTCAAAACGCATCGAGACACTTTAAAAACTAATGCCATACTGTAAACATTTTTTTTAGTTTAAATGTAAACAAATAAGTTGACAAGAAAACCAGTAACATTGAAAAAGAAACCTATTATTTTAGCAAGAAACCCGATAATTTTAACCAGAAACCCGATAATTTTATCAAGAAACCCGATAATTTTAACCAGAAACCTGATAATTCTAACAAGAAAATCGAAAAATGTCACGACTAACTCGACTCTTTTGAGATTCTTATTTAAAGAGTAGTCAGTTTGATTTGTAAATTTTCGCCACACCTGTTGAAAGTAAGCCGAAAGAAAATAGAAACGCGATTAAACTAGTGCAACTTGGTCACTGCTATATCAACAAACGTTTTAGTTCCCATCGTACTTGAAATATCTCGAGAAAATGAAATTGAAAATTGGGATGGTTGCGGTGGTCCCCGGTTCGAATCTCTGCTGGGGTACTGGAAATTTCAGAAACGCTTTTCAGTGTTTCCTTCTCATCTAGTGGTGAACTGTTAGAAAGCCAAAGGTATCCCGGGTGTGTCGGTGCTATACACCAGTCACGTTGAAGATCCAAGGGGTCTATTCGTAAAGAGCTAGGGTCTTGATTCCCTTGTACCTGCATCCGTCTCTTCAACTTGTCTTCGCCTGTCATACATTTGTATATACACATATTGAGCACAGTTCATTCGGATGGGCGCCTATTCAAGAGGCGGGATTTACCTCACATACATAGTTACATAGTTTGCAACGATTGGACAAACTTCCTTGTGGTATTAAGTATCAGTATCATGGAAGGGTAATGCAATATTATATAGGGGCTAATATTTTATGTTAATTTGTTAAATGCCGTGGTATGCCAGTAAAAACAGAGAAGTCCGACTGGTGACATACACGTATGTGCACATTTGGTCTACCTTGGACTCTTTTTGCCAAGAGAGATAACTACTGACAGATCCTGCCGGTCATAATGATAATTCTTATGGCGTATGTGTACACCAAAGTACACATGACATTAACAAGCATAAACAGTTCCTTGTAGATGAATTTTTAACGAATTTATGATTTCTAGCAAAAAAAAAAAAAGTTTCTATTGCGCATCCCTAATGCCAGACAACTTTTTGATACATATTTCTCCATTATTTTTTGAAAAGTCAAAATGTGAATTATGTCTTTTCAGATGCACCTGTAATAACCCTATCAGAACAAAGGAATAAAACTGTCTACATCGGAGAAGACGTTGTCCTGACGTGTCGCGTGGACAGCAATCCTCCACCGGTAAAAGTATCATGGCACAACAAAACAGATATATTGGAAGGTATATCTATGATGTTTACATGAGTGTTCTGGGATACAAATCAACAATAACAACATAATTACGAAAGACACAACTCTTAAATTTAAAACTAGACCTAAATTAGTATGCCAAAATATCCCCCAATTTTTTTTTTTTTTTTTGCTAGAAATCATAAATTCGTTAAAAATTCATCTACAAGGAACTGTTTATGCTTGTTAATGTCATGTGTACTTTGGTGTACACATACGCCATAAGAATTATCATTATGACCGGCAGGATCTGTCAGTAGTTATCTCTCTTGGCAAAAAGAGTCCAAGGTAGACCAAATGTGCACATACGTGTATGTCACCAGTCGGACTTCTCTGTTTTTATCGTCGGTTGTCAAAGAGATATTTCAGTTATAAATTTAGGAAATAGATTTCACTTTTGAGTGATATACCGGTTTGTATATGACTGTGGGAGTGTAGATGCGTAGTAATCTAATCATGATAGCCGAATAACTAACCGGTATATCACTCAAAAGAGAAATGTGTTTCCATTCTAACACGTTAATTAATTTTACGCTATCCGTCTTATATTTGTTGTTGCTGATATTGCTGGCGATACCGGAAGTGTAGAAAAATTTACTACGATTTGTTTTACATCACGTGAATTCTTTCACAGCAATACCAATTCATGCACACTCGTAGATGGTGTGTGAAAATTACGCGGGAGGAAATTTCAGCAGTCCTAGTTCCAGACGGCTAGAGTGATATACTTGGGAGGTATATCACTCTATAATCCTTCTTTGCCTGTATGGGAGAAATCTTCAGTAGTGTTAGAATATTACATGTCTCACTTCACCGTTTATAAAAATGTCTGAGCTGAAAGAACTTGCACACAGATCTGATAGCATAGCATGAAGCTATATTCACCAGAAAACTGTTGTCAATACGAGTATCATGCTGGGATATTGTCCGAGTTTACCCGCTTCAACCGTATTTCGGTCATTTTTAAAGACGGGCAGGCTACCTAGCCATCGTTCCTTGGAGAAACCAGTACTAGACTCCGATATATCCTCATTAAGAAACTGCCACGTTTCTCACATAGAGAGACATGATCGGTAGCAGGGCTCGAACCCATGACCCTAAATCTATGAGAGGTTACAATGATTTCAAGTCAGCGACTCTAATCACGCGACCACAGACGCGGACAAAGTAAAATAACCATTCTCTGCTTCGCACATCCGGGTAATGATAAATAATTTACATTCTGGAAAGGTGAATCCCCGGATGTCATCGCTGGTCTCTGAATGAACGCGATCTAATAAATCCGATTTGTTGACTGGTCAGTATGACGTCACGACGAAGCCGAGAATGGGTGCAAATATCAAAGTTTGCTTTCTACTAGACAAATCATATTCAAAATCACCCGAAATGTGGAAATATACCGAAATGTGATACCATAATGTGAATATAGATTCTATACCGAAATGTGAATACAAATACCGAAATGAAGAGACCAATGTTCTTTCAGATGTGTTATTCAGAGATATTGATAAATTGTCGATGTGTGTCATTATTTTTACATTTGGAAAACGTTACGTATGGATTACAACACGAAGTATAAGATTTGTTTTATCCGTAATATGGTTATTTTTCATTTCATTTTGTTTAGAAACATTGGGAGCAAACACGTCAGACCTTCAACTTGTCAACATTACACTGGAACATTCACAGACGTACACGTGCAAAGCAACAAATAATATCGGGGACACCAAACGTAGGGACATCACATTGATTGTGAAAGGTAAGATATTATTAGTTAAAGTCCCATTAGCTCTTTAAGATGAAAAAATACTAAAGCGCTAGTGGGACTTTAAAGAATAGTAGGAGGGGGGGGGGAGTCATTTCCTTATTTGGCAGAATAACTTTTTCATACATTTGATGAACGAAGCTGACTGTAGTAGAAAATAGATACGAAAAGTAAGTCAATAATATGTTTCCATTTGTTTCTGTTGGTTTTAGAACGCATTTTAAGCCTACACAGGCAGTTAGCAGTTTATTGTCGTTTGTTTTTGTAAAGTACTTGAAGAAAACTAAATCAATTTATGGTTAATTAACCATTTTTATTTAATTGAAAAAAACAACACATTTAACGTTTGAAGGGGTGAAAGAACAAAAAAAATGTACGCCTCAGGATCGGATGGTCCTGGGTTCGATCCCGAACAATGCCACGGCGGTTGTGTCTTTAGGCAAGACACAAATATTTCCACATTGCCTCTCTCTCTTCGAGATTGATTCCATCTGGAATGAGTCTCGAGAGCGATTAATCTAAGTTGTAAGAACTTGTTTCGCAATCGAGAATAAATAAATTAGTATAAATAAAAGTATAAAGTAAAGAATTAACATGTTTTCCGATTAGTTTTATATCTGCGATATTGACCAACAGCTTTTCTCACCAAGCCTGTAGTTAGTGTTTTCAAGTAAAATCTACCTATCAAGACCACTTTATGGGAGATGAAGTAAAGCTACAGTTAATTTAGGGTAAAATAACAGTTATGGAGCGGAAGAGTCCAAAATTGTTGTGTAAAATTATTGCATAATGTAAGGGCTTAATCTTTTTCTTGCATGAATAATCAACCTTTCTATGCAATGATTGTAAACTTGTATGTCACTGTCACACTGTCCCATATGTACTGTAAGAAAACACAATAATTGTGTAACACGTGCTGGAAATTTCTTAGAACCATTTTTATATTATCAAATAGTACATGATTGACATGTTATTGCATAAAATTTATCAATTTATTGTTTTTATTTAGATGCTTCCGAAAAACCCATCAAACAGCCCAGCAGTGACTCAAACGCCTCCTCTATAGTAGGACCGGTTATAGGTACCGCAGCCGTAATAATTGTCGCTGTTGTGGCAATTGTTATTTTCCTTACTGTGCGGAAGAAGAAACAGAATGCGGCACTGACGAGAAAGGGAACTTATGAGATCAAAATCGAAGAGAGAAAACAGTATGTAACCGACATTTATTCGAAATACCTCACTACACTCTAGGATTTTGATCTGTCTATCACGCGACATTACAAAAACGTATAACGCAGACTGTTACGTTTTGTCAGACCTATGGTTGAACAGGAAGAAAAATGAACAGATTTACCATTATAACATTAATTGAAGGTCAGTCAAAGCGTAATAATAATAGACCACTTGACTTATACTGTCATGTAATGTGAGGCTGGGGAGGGGGTGGGGAGGCTAGCTCGACAATGTTAAAAAAATACAGTGCTCGCAGTTATATTAAATTGTAACTCGTACAAAGAAAATGTGGTTTTAATTGGAGTTTTTAAGGATTTTGAGATGAATACAAACTAATGTGCTTTTTTAACAAGACAAACAATTCTCAACAATTAATAGATACATACATTTGTACACTTTCATTTACAGAAGTGTAAATCCGGCGGGAAACGGTGAGAACGAATTATGATATATGATTAAACATAGTATTGCATGCTTGGCATCAAGATATGCATGGTTACATAAATAACAGCTACAACTCCTATTCAAACAAACAACACTATCTGTGTTCTGAAAATAATATGAAAGTTTGCACAAAAAGAAAGTTGTCCTTACGTGCCTATTTTCCTGAAATTATTTTCTCTTATCCCAATAAGATCATATCCACTTTTATCCTAACGTGCTTATCTCGATAAGATCATTTCCTCTTTTATCATAACGTTCTCATCTCGATGAATAACCAAAATCATCTTGTTTTTCAATATTGCATATGGCTAGCAACAAAGTATAAACTACAATCAGTGTGCAAAAATCCAACCGTCAGTTTCGAACCGATACTCTTTCTTATGCAGTAACTCGAAATTAGCATATTCTTGCCAGACACTTACAATTTATTTCATAAATATTTACCTTTTATTTATTATATAACGTAAAGTAATGTAAATTTCAGTGCTTCTTGACACATCCTTTTCTCAAATTAAGTTGGGTGTAAGCAGCTTCAAACACATGTCAGCATTTTATGATTTGTCATTAAATGAACATACATACCAATATATAAACTACAGTATAAACTATCTATTTTATTGATTTAGTAATGCAGAGTCATGTAAACTACACAGCAATATCTGACTGATGAAGACAGTGTAACAAACAATAGGAAATGACATGCATTGACCTTTGTGATAAATGTGAGAGTCTTTAATTTTTTAGAACCTGTTTGAATAATTTACATACAATGTACTTGTATCTTAAAATTTGTGATGGTAACATAGTAAACCGTCATATATCTGCTGTACTAAATGTACATGTAAGATGTATTTAGAATTTAGATCTAATTGAGCTGAAAGATTATGTGAAGTGCATTTGTTTCAATTCTTATCTTTACTACTATAAAGATTACAAAAACAATTTTAAATGAGAAAATATGCACTTTGCACCTCAATAGTTAAGGCTATTGTATATTGCACTTCTATCTTATAGTAAAGTAACGTAAAGTACACTGTATACTGCTCCATATGTCAGATTCATTCACTTCATAATTTGTGTTGGAGTTAATCATTTCGCAAATGTCTTATATCAAATGTAATTTATAAGTTAAGCAGTTGTCGTCAATGTTGTCATTTTTCTAATTATTATGTTATCAAAAGTAACGTATTACTACATGGATATAGCGTAAAGTACATGTCATGTGGATTGTAATCTGTGTTCATTAGAAAGAAAATATGTGACTTAGTTGATTATTTCATTGATCTGTACCAATAATCAAACTTTATCATAACAAATGATAAAATCTACATTACAATATTTTGTAACGTAAGATCATGTAAAGTACATGGCACTCGTATGTATTACTATGGTCAAACACAGAATTTGAATGGATAGAATTTATGTACACAAATTGTTATTATCAGATATGATGTCGTTACTAATATATCATGCGTTACAAGAGTAATAATTTAGTGTGAACTTCTTTTCTTTTGTTTTAACAATTTAGGGGTAACGTAAATTACACCCTGATATTCATGTTGCGGCACGGATTTGGCAACTGCAACAAGCAGTTTCAGAAACTACAGACCCTAGCGGTCATTTTGATACATAATACAAAATGTGTTATTGGGTGCCCCGGTTACCTCTAGAAATAGGCCTCATTTGCTCATCATGTTGCAGCACTAAACGTACTTACCTCGATGAGATCATTTTCTATTTTATTCTAACATACTTACCTCGATGAGATCATTTCCTCTTTTATCATAACGTACTTACCTCGATGAGATCATTTCCTCTTTTATCATAACGTACTTACCTCGAAGAGATCATTTCCTCTTTTATCCTAACGTACTTACCTCGATGAGATAATTTCCTCTTTTATCATAACGTACTTACCTCGATGAGATAATTTCCTCTTTTATCCTAACGTACTTACCTCGATGAGATAATTTCCTCTTTTATCCTAACGTACTTACCTCGATGAGACCATTTCCTCTTTTATCCTAACGTACTTACCTCGATGAGATAATTTTCTGTTTTGTTCTAACATACTTACCTCGATGAGACCATTTCCTCTTTTATCATAACGTACTTACTTCGATGAAACAACTTTCTCTTTTATTCTAACGTACTTACCTCGATGAGACCATTTCCTCTTTTATCCTAACGTACTTACCTCGATGACATAATTTCCTCTTTTATCATAACGTACTTACCTCGATGAGATAATTTCCTCTTTTATCATAACGTAGCTACCTCGCGTATAGTAGTAGTATAGTATATCAGAGGTTTATCATTGGAACCAGTTTTCAACGTGACCAACGCCCCCAGGAGAGGTTACTAGCAGTTATTTTAGGTTTCGGAGGATAGTTCAAGATACAGAAAGCGTCCCAATTCCAGAGTCATACCCGGTTCTTATACATGCCAGATGTATAGCCCCCATACATGGGACCTCGGTGTTAAAGTCTCATCCGAAAGACTTGTTAGTAATTTGAATTGGTCTGCCCCGGGAATCGAGCCTGCTACCCCGACATTACAAGTCTCGTGCTCTACCGATTGAGCTAACCGGGCTACCCCGGTGAGATCATTTCCTCTTCAAAATCTATCCTAACTTACTTACCTCGATGAGACCATTATCTCTTTTCTTCTCTCACATTTCTACAGTCGTTCTTTCTATTATTGTATGCAAATTCTACCGGTTTATAACGCTTTGGCATGGACGCCTACCTCTGCAATTTTCCTTGAAAATTTAATTTGTTTTACACACTCTGGACATTTCTTGGGATTTCCAGACATTAGCACATGCATATATACAGGCTTTTAAAACCTCCGACCTCTGAGTGAGACCTTGACCTTCAAGGTAAGGACGCGGTACTTGCGCATAATACGTAATCTCCATGTGCTCAACACCATATCTTCCGAGAATTGTGTATAAAACAACAAACTACATATAAAGTAAACATTTTGTTGTATCCAAACTGGTTGCCGAATACAGCTTTTATATAACTTATTTTTATATTACAAAATACAATAAACTCCGTATATAACGACTCCAGATATAAGGAACATATTTTTCTCTACCCGGGTATTTTTCTTTCTTTATTTTTATATGAAAATGTTATTTGGATATAACAAACTCCGCCGGATATAAGTAACACATTTAAATGGTCCCAAAGACTTCGTTATAAACGGAGTTTACTGTACGTGTTTCGGACTAGACTTTCATATATTTCACATACTCAACGGCTTCGTTTTGCAGTTATAGATCAACAATAGTGAGTCAGTCGTGACTTAATCGTTTTCCTCGGCGTTTACCGTTGTATTCAGTTATACGTGTAGACACAGTTCACTGTGCATTACTGACCTATACAGTTAACCGAGTGTGTTCTTGTTTATTTCATAGAGCCCGTTTACAACAACATGGCCGCATCAAATAATGAAAATGAAGTCGAAGACCTACCAGAGTATGCCTCTGTAGTACCAAAGGCTGACAGAAAACGGGAGACTGAACAGTTAAACCCTGATAGATCTAGCGATAGGGTAAGTATTCAGGTATATACATGTAGGTAGGTATATGCCGCGTCAGAGTTAGATCTACGTCATCGAATGAGTCTACGTGTACACAGTGCTGCGTTTTAAGGCTTTTAGAAATTTTAACTCTAAGTTATAAAGGATAGATTTCATTTCTTTTAAAATTAATGTCATGATATGAAAGAAACTTCAATAATAATACGTCCACTTTAGATTCTATGATTTATATGATCATCAACGTTTCGTTTCTGTAAGTAACTTTCCTTCGTGTGAATGTAATTTCCACGCGCCCACCACGTGCTAGCGTTCGTCACGTGCAAGTGACCCGGGTATAGCTTCTCTATGTTCATCTCGACCCTCCGTCTATTTTTTTGAAATTAATGCCAGAATTATGCAGTCCTGTTATGAACTAGATGTGCAAGTAACTGTTAACTAACTTTGTCAAGGAATGCGTCCAATTACTTATTAAAGCAATTTGGAAAATTTTCATATTTCAGCATGAAAAAGGAGACAATCTTGTGTATGCCGAGTTAGACCTAGCCAATCCTTCGGAAAATGCAGCCAGACGACCTCTAACAGAGCAATCAGAACCAACCGAATACGTGTCAATAGACTTCACGAAAACGGGGACCGTGCAGATAGACGACGAAATTCATGTCGTCAGTGATTGAATCGTTTCAATCTACTATTATATTCGCACATTTCGTGTTTACCAGATCATTTACATACATTGTACGAGGGGTGATCAATAAATCCTGAAACAGCCACATTTATAGAAAAACGGCATCCCTGAAATTAAATACACTAAAGTCTGTTCCATTCCACTTTGGAGCCCCAACTTTGACCTGAACTAAAAAAAAAAGAACGGTAATATGAACGGTAAATATGAACGGTCAATAAATGAAACAAAATCTTTATGATTTGGTCCATTGTATACATGCACGTCATTTCTTTTTCTGCGTTGATTTTAGATATATCCCAGTTGTTTCATGACTTTTTGATCACTCCATGTAATGACTATCGCATTTTGTGGTCATTAAAATTTTATTTTTACATTATTCTGCCGGGTCTCTCTTTTACTTTCTTTAGATCTACTTAGAACAGATACTTAAAAAGACATAACACATTGTCTCTGCCCGGAGATATCCTACTTTAGTTTGTTTCCTTTTCTATAGGAAATAGAGTTCATTCGCATTGTTTGTGTCATTATATAATTATGTCACAAGTTGTTTTCATTACACTGACCGTGCGAACAGATAATTTTATATACATTGTACATATACATGGTAATTTGCACTACTTCATTCTTTATTTAGCTCGTCTTCTTTAATAATGATGTTTTTGTCGTTCTTTTTATGCACACTCATGTATACGCACTATGTTTTGTTTTTGTCTAGAGCTAATATATCTTTTTTTTGTATCGTTTTTTTTTTTATTTTCAATAATTTTATATTGTTTCATGGCTACTGCATATTTGTATAAGTTAATTTGAACTTTGTGTGGAGGCGGAGCTTAGACCGTGATCTATCTGCAATAGAGAACATGATCTATCTGAAAATATAACACTTTTAAGATTGTTTTTATTGCCTAGATATAAATGCTTTTTGGTTGACAAGAATAATTTGGAAAAGTCTCTATCGGCCGGTCAATAACAAAATAAAAAATAAATACGCTTGATCCGGAACATGATTTGTAGGCTACAGAACACTTTAAAAGCAAACAAGTACATGTATTAATTGTTTCAGTAAAACAGTTTGATGTCGCTACCAAACAAAGTGATCCAACCCATTTTGTTACACCTCACGATATTGTAGGGCGTGAGAACTGTCAATCAACTCGCCATGATACAAATCAGATAGAGTAACAGTTACTGTTGGCGAGAAAAATTACGTCGCTACGCCTTCTCAAAATAACAGAATTATTCTCGCCAACAGTCCTCTATCTAATATATAGTTAACATCTTCATCTTTTGTACATATTACATATTTCGTTTTCCACAAATAGCACCGCACATGGCAGTCGAACACTGGAAGAATATACCCGTTCTATGACATTTGCTTTTTTCCATACGATAGATAAAATATACTGTTTTTTAAAGTCCCTGGATCACTTTGAATTTACTGATGTAGTAACATAAATTTATCAATAGGATAATGATAGAATTATGTTCTATTCACTTTAAAACAATGTTGAAATAATGCCTTTTTTCGTTTTCAAGTTGTTTCTTCAAGAAACAGAGTTGTCAGTAAGCCTTTCTTTCTTTTGCAATATCATTGAAAAAAATACTGCGCTATGTTTCTAATATGTACTTTTTGATTTAAAGAGCAAAGTTAGGAATAAAGGTCATTTCTGTCAGTAAGACATTTTTCCTGATAAAATGATAGCTATTTGTCAATGTGATCCTGGGACTTTAATAGTGCACTTTTAATTTACATTTTTGCGTACTTATTCAGTATGGGTAGATATATGTCATTTAAGGATATTGTCCACATGTACACGTACTATTTTTGAGTAGTAACAGTTTCTGATATGCAGTCGTTGTTTGCCAGAAATGAAGGAAACCTGCATCATTGTTTCATTTTATAATTTGAGCCAATTACCATGCATTTTTGTTTTAAGTGGATGTAAAGACACGTTGTTTATTATGCACAAATTTACTGATGAAATCAAGATTTGTTTGAAGTGTAGTTTAAATTTCTGATATCCGGAGGAACAGACTCATACAATGTTGAGTCATCTGCATATACATTTATATTAAAAGTTTCATAAATTACTGTTATATCACTTATTTATGTTAGAATAAAACAGGGCCCAGTACTAAGTCCTGCCTTGTGACACCGTATACTTTATTTCTTGACAATCAAACTGCGTGAATACCCCCCGTAACACCGGATACAGCTCCTTTCGAATACAGCCCCGGTAACGAATAGGTATACCTTGGTATACCGGAGCCGTATTCGAACCAAAACATGTGCAAATTCAAATAAAGCTCCCTTTGTTTGATCAAACGGATGATAATAAAGAGCCATGACCCTTATGTTAACAAATGTCACTAGATAGGAATTAGGATCCTATAAATGACCTAAAACACATTTAACACCTGTTCAATAGACTGCATGTAACACAATACGCCCGTCCGCCCGCCGTCTTATGTAGAAAAAAAAATTCGGTCAATAGGAATAAAGTCTCTAAAGTTAAAAGACGTAATAAGCCCTTAAACCATCCATCTATTCGACCATCTGTCTGTTGTCCTATCCTGTCTATTGTTTTATCCGTAAAAACAAAAAAGTCAACCGTCCGTCCACGGACGGACAAGGGCTAAGTACTGCATCCTGAATATCGGTATGGATCTTTATTATTCTATAATAAATTTCGTGCCGCGTATTTGTATTAACGAATGATACGCTTTAAATACACGTCTATGTTGCATCGGGTCACTTGGACGCTCTATTAAAAAAAACAAGGTACAAGAACTTCAAATACAGCTCCCGCTCTATTCGGCGAATAGAGCTCCACGGGAGCTGTATTCGTTAATGCGCACCGGATACAGCTCCCCGGGGAAGCTGTATCCGGTGTTACAACCCCCCTCCCCTCCCACTCACTTTCGTTTCCGCTGATACTTTAGGTTTAGTCACACGTTCCTGTAAATTAAATATGGTTTCAAATCACCCACAATGGACCCTTTTAATGAATGAACATCAAACAAAACAACTTTTGCAATTAACGATGACTGTTTAAACACGGAGGAGAATTGCTCTAGTCATTACTAGGAACTACAGGTATATTTCAAGAGTAGCCGACGGAAACTTAAATCAGGGTGAAAGAAAAACGTATTGTCAGTAGCTGCCAACTTCAGTAACATGTACTTGGCTTTTTTAACTTATGCACAGGTCACAGCTAAGCCAAAAATATGTTCGGTACGGGGTTTTCGTATTTTAGCCAGGATACAGCCAATGGTTTTCTCTTCTTTTACGCCTCTAAATAAATTATCCGGTCGGTACTTCCGGTCTACATTCCATTTCCACATTATGGGAGCGTAGCGTATTGTACAATGACAAAATGAAATGTTAAACTTAGCATTATTTTACGGAAGACAGGATCGTAGAAATTGTTTGTCCTATATTTAATGACTGACAGTTTACGAGATAACAGAAATACTGTCAGGCTTGGGCAAGAGTCTTATGTCATTGTGAGAACATTAGCATATGACGATGATTTCGAAAACTTTAATTTAATGTTGTGGTTTTTATTTCAATATTTTGTAAGTACTAATTAGATTTTTTTTTCTTTTAATTAACCTGTAAATAGTTACTCGCATTTCATGCCGACTGTGCCGTGTTGTTGTTGTTGTTGTTGTATGTGTTTAACGTCCGTTCCTATCGAGTTTTGGTCCTATTACAGGCTGGCAGTTTACCTAGAAGAACCAGTACTAGACTTTAATATTCCGTAAGAAATTGCCAACTTTCTCACATAAAGAGACATGGTCGGTAGCAGGGCTCGAACCACTTGACCACGGAGGCGGACTCCTGAACCCGGTACATCTCACCAAAAGTCGGGTTTCACTGCTACATGTATTATATGTAAACATGAATTTAGTGCCGATGACACTAAGCTGTTTGGAATATCAGTTCTGTCGATCGTGTGGAAATAGTTCCGATATCCTAGCCCAGAGATCATGACGGACATCCATACTCACAGAAAGAATAATTTTAGGGCATATCTTGCGAAACAGGGAACGACATGCGTAAATTATTGTCTACTGTTGGCACATGTGTTCCATCATGCACTATGTATAGGTATGTCATAATATTAGTTTCTTCCATGACACTTAGGGTAACTTTTTTTGACGGGCACGAGGCTCTATATACATTTATTAAATAGCAGATATGCACCGTTAAAACTTGTCTCTTTTGACGTTGGTAATTTTGAATACGTCGTTAGTAACGTCAGCTATAGATGCCGCCATCATGGAAATCAATGGACGCACGACGTATGTCACTTTGCATTACGCCCTATGGAGAAAGTCATAAAAAAGCAGACTTTTACGTTTTAGTAAGAAACAATGGAAAAATAAAAAAACATGCCTAGATATAGTAAATGTCCCGATATAAATATGACATAAAGAGCAAAAATACATGCAATGACTCTTAGAAACTAGCGGTCCAAAATTAGGTGGAAACTACTTTAGTTTGAAAAAAAAATGGTGAGCAGTGAACAGAGTGTCTGTACTAACTCTGAGAAAGGTGAATGCGTTGTGTAGTGATTTTGGTACAGAATAATAATAAGCAAGGCACAGATGTGTGCCGAATCTATTTGAACGACTGCCGATTCTTCTACAGTGCATCATAAACATAGAGGTCACGTGTTATAGTCTATAGTCTGTTTCGTGATAATTTAAAATACTGCAGCGAGTTTCAGGCAACGTATTAAGAAGGTATTATCTTATTAGTTTCTTATATTAGCACACGGTCCAGATTGAAATATTCGTCACTGAGGGTAACTGTTTTGGCTCTGCCGAGTTCCCGCGAAACAGTTAGTACCCGAGGTGACGGATATTCCCATCTGAACCAAATATCTCGTGGTAGAACCCTTTTCTGGCATACCGTCTTGCATTTTTGAATAATCATTTAAAGTTCTACAAACTTATCGAAATTATGCATTTTTAAATGAAAACAAACGTTATTCAGATGCTGTGTTATTTTCCAGCACTGGCAAAAACTGCAGATATCCCCCTCTGGTATGCAGGAATTTATATGTGTACACTTAATTTTAAATGAATATACATGTGCACTGACTGATAGATCATATTGTTAATAAATAGACTAATGGAGCTTAGATAGTTCCCCAAAGATATTGAAAGCGTGTTAAAAAAGTTTCTGTTTGTCAATGAAATTATGAAATTATAGTTATCAGATATGACAATTGGAGCTGAGTTCATCTATGAACGGATAATGACAAAAAAGTTACACATATAATACTATTTATTTTTTTTGTTTTCTGAAACTAATAGTACTGATTTAATTTAACTTAGAACTGAGTCCTGTATCACTTAGTAAGATGCAGAAAAAAGAAAAAAGAATTACCCTCAAAGATGAGGCCCCGATGGGGTGGTGAAATTAAAAAAAGAATATCTTTTTTGTGAAAAAGCGTGTACGAATTTGATTTATTTGGCACACATAATCAAGTTTGTGTTCTCTAACAACGGAAAATTTAGAAACTGGATTTTTACAGAAATAATGCCCTGAAGGGGATGCAGATAAGAATATCATCATTTTCGAGTAAGTTAACACATACTTAATGTTCGTGACGTCGAATAGAATGTTCGTGGGCGTTCAACACACGTGCAACATGTGTTGTATGCGCACTGTCCTCCAGCCGAAATAAACGCGCACATTTTTCTATCTTGAAAGCTTCGTTATAACAACATATGTTGAGTATTTGTCTAAATTTTTACGTCTTTCAATGGGACTATCCTTTGGTAACAAAAATCACTTGAAATTTTTGTGATTATAAGCTTCATGTACATAAAGTTTAGATAAATGGGAAATTCATGAATTATGCCGACACGGTTGATTGAATGCTTTTGTATAGAATTCTTTACACCTTGTAATGTAGCAAGTAGTCTCAAAACATAAATTTGCAAATAAAAAATTAAAAGCAATGTACAATTAAAATGTAATTAAACAATTTTGAACCGGACAGAACTTTTGTCCTTAAGTATATACATTCACTGAATTTGCTTGTGAATCTAACAATCTTGTTTTGGCAAATTTGTAACTTATCTCTAAGACCTTTATTTAGATTTGGGTATCAAGAAGAACACGCATTGTCTAAGTGACACTGAATCAATGCAGAACATAGATATTTTCTAGCTTTAACATCTTAACACTTTGCTTGTCTGTACAAGAACTTGAGGCTCGAATTTACCTTACTATCAATTTTATTGATAATGATTTCACCTGATAATGAATTAGTTGTCAATAGTAACTCCAAGATATTTACAGACTGTGTGGACTCAATAGTATGTCCATTACAAACGTTTTGGGCCATAAATGATACTTTCACTTTTGCCAAGATGTAAAGACAACTTTGCTGTGCTGGGTAAAGTTCTGCTCCAAATATGATATGGGGAAAATGGCAGTGTCCTCGGACAAATACATGGTATTTATAAGCACTGAGGGTAAAAACTTAGAACACTTCAAGTCAAACAAGCTTGTTTCTGCATGATTATAAATAATGTAGAGTTTGAATGCACAGTTAAACTAAGTGGGTGAATCATGCATAAAAGGAATCATGTCTGAAACAAATGGTAAACAGACACTTCTTTATGGACTTTGAAAAGAACTATAAATTATCCTGTTATAAATTAGGTATTTAATAATAATTAGTCTACATCGCATGACTTCTCGGTAAGCGGTGAGCGTTACACGTGCGCTAAAGGATCCCTTTAAACTGCCAATAATTCCTCACAAGGGAATTTACCGGGTATTCTTGCGGATTTGAGCTTTACATTGTATTTTGTACACAACTTTGACAACTCTATAGTCAGTAAGGCAGGGCGTAGTTTAGCAGTAGCATAGGTAGTCTTATAGATTCTGTAGTTAGTAAGGTAGTGTATATACTTACGTGATTCAAAGTTTTTAATCATTAAGATGCGGTGTCCGAGTAGATTTTTATACATTTGTTTGACTATACAGGTTGCTTTCAAGGTTTGTTTCTTGGCGATAGTCTGCTGAAATAAAGCTTATTTTAGAAGGATGTTTTCTTTATACAAGCATTTATCTGGGTACAATAATGTACATTACACGAACAAATAGTCAGGATGGATCTGAACCTGAATCGCTCACTTTATAACAATCTCCCTGACCGAAGAGCTAAAAAGAACTCTTAATAAGACACACTAGAACTATTTTGAGGAGATGAATACTCCCACAACACCGGTTCAATACCAATCAAAGGCCTGCCACTGTATTATACGTAAATAAAAGATGGTAACTTTCACTAGCTATACCATGTATATAATGTTGATTGCATTTCACAGCAAAAAACAAATGTTATGTGAAAATGCTTTTGTAATACAATTGCCCAGAAAATGGAAGATATACAATGTTTAAGGTGTGTGTCCTTACAGAAATAATAAACCTTATTTTCCAAAAAGCGCCTTTAGGGTGACCATCAGATTTTCTTTTCATTTGATCCATTGATCTAGTTTTTGACGTTAGGTTTTAGATGACCAAAGAGCGGCACTAATCTGGTCGATTTCCGTGATGATTAGCTATAAAACAAATGAACCCTGGGACAGGACCAATTTAGACCCAGGGGATATAGGGTGAACATCTTTTGTACAGGACCAATAGGTAATGCTACATACCAAACATCAAAGCAATTTGAAAGAAGACTTTAAAACAATTTCTTTATATTATTAGTTATTGACGGTGTTTATGGACTCGTATAGCTTGGTCGTGCCGATATTAACCCGAGCCGTCTTATTGGCGGATATCGAACACTTTAGCCTGCAATCCTGAGTAGAACATGCTACCACTGCGTTATGGCAGCTCTACTCCACTTTGTCTATAACTACTATATGTCTATTCAAACAATAAATATAATTATAGAAATTGTTCTGACAAAGAGGTTATTTAACTTTTCCTCGCCCCTGCCGAACCACATTTAGCACACATTGTATGTAAGATTTAGCCAAAGGTGAACTTGGACCTGACAAAAATTTGAAATACTCAAGTCCTTTTATACAGTTGAACTCGGGTATCAGAGACCTATACTCCGCATCTGTCTAGACTTGAATTGCTATGCTTTCTTTTCTGTTTGCATCTCTAAGTCCAGTCGTAAGGATGGTCTCATGAAGGAAACGAGCAAAACGGTCATCCGCTTAGTTTTTTTTCCTATGAGGAGAATATGATTATATCTGTCATGTAGACTTTCTGAACTCCTCAATGATGTTTGACCACTATCGATGTCACTGAATAAATCAATAGTCAAGTCAGGAAACACCTGAAAACGTGCTCATATGATGAAGAAGAAGAAGAAGTGTATTTGCTATTGAAACCTAACAAGAGTTATAAGCAAAACATATTTACATCAAATACAAATGTGTATGCATGCTAATAGGTGTATGGCATGATGGCGACCATATAGCGAGATAGCATGTATTTATCTATTTATTATTATCAATATTATTATAATAATTATTATTATTATTATTTTCTAGTGACATCTAATAAAGCGTTATAGGTTATTACAGAAAACTTTACTTCTAATTTATTTGCCACAAACCTTTAGAATTTCATTAGAAATTCTTTTGTAGTTTGAAATACATGCCATCTCGGGAGAGACAGTTTACAACATGTATAATAGTCTTTATACAACACTTGTGATAAAAAATACCTATCACATAAAATTCATTCTACGCATTCTTATGCATTAACTTCATGTATAACACTTGTATTTTTACCTCGATGTGGTGATTCTATATCATTTTAATACATAATTGGTTATATCTGAATTTAATTATTTGAATAAGTGTGTTACCATGGTATATGATTTAAGTCTCGCAGAAAAATATATTAAAACTTTCATATTAGAGAATTTTGAAGCTGCTGTCTTATTTTCAAAGCATGGTAAGTGAAATTACTCAAGTTTCGTAATTCTGATACATTGTCACTTATAAGCAGTTGAGTAAACTTAAACATACTTAGAAACTTCCAATAATATGTTTTTATGTAGTTGACCCTAAGTTCTTGGTAAACAGGACAAATAATGACGAAATGATATTCGTCTTCTAACTGATTACATGCAAGACACATATGTATTTGAGGTGGTCTGCATAAGCCTGGGCTTCTTGATGGTCATCACTTGGGAAAAGAAGGACGAAGTCCCTCCGTTTGTTTGCGGGCTGATTACTATCTATAAAACAGAGAGTATGTAAAACTCTTCGTATTTCTTACCTAAAAGTAAGACTTTTTAAAAGATTTATAGCAATTCTAGTACACATAAGGCCAATCAATTACCGAAAATATGAGTATCTGCTTCAAACCAGAAATGATTGTTTGAATTTGACTGATCCATTTTTACATATTACCATTTCTAAATTGAACTTTCAATATCATACAACAAAATGGCCGAGATGACCCTGTATCGCTCACCTGATACCTACTTAAGACCCAATATGACCATAATTCAACCCCAACCATAAACTATTTATCATAAACACAAACATTCTGTTTGACATTGACAAGACAAACATTCTGATCAATTTACATGATGATTGCCAATAAAATATGACTTCTTGAGTAGCAACAATGTTTTGTTATAGTGACTCCTATTGACTCAGATTTACACTTGAACTAGAAATCATCGAAACAAACATTTTTACCAATTTTCATGATGATCGGGTAATAAAGGTGGACTCTAGATTGTTAACAATTGTTTTCTTTGATTTGACTGTGTGACCTAGTTTTTAATCCCAGACGACTAAGATTCAAATTTTGCCTAGAAATCATTTTCAAAAACATTCTGACCAATTTTAATGATGTTTGGGTTGTAAATGTCACTTGTATGGCATACACAAGGTTTTTCTATGATTTCACCGAGTGAACTAGTTTTAAACCAAAGATAACCATATTCTAATTCTAGATTTTATCAAGTCAGCCGTTCTGATCAAATTTCATGAAGTGCCGGTGAAAAATGCAGACTCCGTTGCATACACAAGTTGACCGGGAGAACTAGTTTTTGACCTCACATGATCCATATTCAATATCAACCTAGATTTTTATCAAGACAACCATTCTGACAAAGTTTTATGAAGATCCAATTAAATATACAACCTTTATTGCAAACACGTTTTTAGCTCGACATTCGGAGAATATGGAGAGCTATTACAGTCACTTGTGCGTCGGCGTCGGCGTTGCTTCTTTGGTTAAAGTTTTGCCTGCTAAGTACTATTATGCACATATCTCAGTAACCGCCTATGATATTGACTTGAACTTTGTTAATGTCTTAAGGGGTGTCACACAGTCAAGTCAGATAACTCTTGTTTAAATTTAGTACAAAGTCTAGAATTAGAATATGGTTATCTTTGGTTTAAAACTAGTTCGCCCTTGTTTGACTTTGAAAATTTGGTTTGCTTGCTAGGTACTATCATGCACATATCTCAGTAACCACTTGTGATATTGAATTGAAACTTTGTAAATGTCTTTAGGGGTTTCACACAGTCAAGTCAGATAACTGTTGTATAAATTTAGTGCAAATTATGGCCCTTGTTTGACTTTGAAAATTTGGTTAAAGTTTTGCCTGCTAGGTACTATCATGCACATATCTCAGAAACCACTTATGATATTGACTTGAACTTTGTTGATGTCTTAAGGGGTGTCACACAGTCAAAGCAGATAACTCTTGTATAAATTTAGTACAAATTATGGCCCTTGTTTGACTTTGAAAATTTGGTTAAAGTTTTGCCTGCAAGGTACTATCATGCACATATCTCAGTAACCACTTATGATATTGACTTGAACTTTGTTTATGTCTTAAGGGGTGTCACACAGTCAAAGCAGATAACTCTTGTTTAAATTTAGTGCAAATTATGGCCCTTGTTTGACTTTGAAAATTTGGTTAAAGTTTTGCATGCAAGGTACTATCATGCACATATATCAGTTACCACTTATTGTAGTTATATCAAACTTAGCAATAGTGTTCAGGGGTACATTTTGTATCAAACAATTAATTTACCAAAAATTAAATATATAGTGATATATTTTGACTTTTTTTATGATTCAACTTTTCTAGTTTATACTTAATAGTTAGTAGAATTTTGTTTTGCTATTATACTGATAGAAGTTTTGTTTTATTAGCAAACACCCCTAATAGTCGAGCTTGCTGTATTTAGACTCGATCTAGAATTCATCGAGATAATAATTCTGACCAAGTATAATTAAGATGCAATGAAAATTGCAACCTGTATGGCAAACACAATATTTTTTTATCATTTGACCCCGTGACATAGTTTTTAACCTCAGAAGACTCATAATCAGCAAACAAAAACAAAACGGTTTTCACTAAATAAGTCTGACTTTTGTTTCTGTAGTTCTGAGTCACAAGTTGTTCCTTAATTCCATATTTCCCAACCGGGGGCTATAGGTTTGGTCAGTTCTGTCCGTCAGTCCAATGTTGTGTCCCGGCTGTAACTTTTATATGCATGGACCTATTTTCAAGTTACTACATACACTTGTTGCTTATACTCAAAGGGATATGTCGTGTACCACACATTGGTAGCTACCCATACCCCAAGGGTGTGTCATGCACAACAACCAGTCACTTGCTCACAAGGTCAAGGTCACACTTTGGGCTTTAACACTTCTACATGTAATTTCGTTTCCGGTCTGCAACTTCATCATGCATGGTCGGAGACCAAGAGGGCCCTAAATCGCTCACCTGGCTACCATTTGCTTTTGTAAAAGGTAAACAATCAGAAAAGTGGTCAGAAATTTTGAACAATATCGGCAGAGGCCCACTACACAATGATACATTCAAAATATTTCTAGCAAGCTCTGGGCCTTGTGGTTGTAGACAAGATATTAAGTTTTTTTTCATATATATTATTTGTGTATGAGAAATCAAGAATTTTGACCTTGGGGTCACGATTTTAACAATCTTGGTAGAGGTCCACTAGACAATGCTACATGCTAAATCTAAGCCTTGTGGTTTCAGAGAAGATTTTTATGATCCATGTAAAATCATGATTTGAACAATCTTTGTAAAGGTCCACAAGGCAATGCTACATGCAAAATATCTAAGTTTTCCGAGATTTTTAAAATTCTTCCTATATAAGCCTATATAAGATTAAGTGCCCCCTCTGGAGGGGTTAATTTTGATCTCGGGGTCATAATTTGAACACTTGGTAGAGGTCCAATAGGCAATGCTACATGCTAAATATCTACGCTGTACACCACAAATCAAAGAGAAGAGAAGAAAAAAAAATGTTTTCCTACTTCTTGCCATAGCAACCAGAGTTCTATATTGAATGGAATTCTTTGAACAACTTTGATAGAGCTTCATGCAAGGAAAATTCCTGTCAAGTTTCATCAACATTGGCCAAATAGTTTCAGAGATATTGTTTAAGGAAATTGTGGCCAGATGGACAACATAGAGCAAGAGGTCCAAAAAGCCAGGCGAGTCGAAAATGGGTAAAGTACAGTATTAACTTTATGTAAACTAAGATTGAATAGTTATGTCACTTGTCCTTAGGCCTTCTATTTTATTTAAAGCTAGAGGCATACTCTTTTTGGAGAATGGACAGACTACATAGAAGTATTGCACTTTTATATCGACTATCAACTTCAGACAGTGGTATGAATTATCTGGACCAATGCATCTGAAGCTAGGTAATATAGTGGCGTCATTCTTACAGAACTGAAAAGACTAGTCTTGTGCACATGAAGTGACTGTTGAATATGTGGTAAACCTGCCCTTCGCGGGCAAGCTCGGTTTCAAATGATCATCGAAATAGACTTAGTTCGTGGGCTTTCAATTTATTAATCAGGATGACCGACACCACTGACCATTTATAAGACCGGCCAGAAGTCTTTTACACTAGGGGTTCAAGAGCCGAGTGCATTAAATGTTCCATTGTTCAAATTGTTCTGTGTTGCCAGGGTAAATGGCTTAAGTTCTGGGATCAAGTTTTCTTATTTGTAATCTCCCTTTCATTCCTTAACTATTCCGTTGAAAAAGCCAACACCATTTGTTTTCATACATTTATTTTACCTCAGCAACAAGTTCTACATATATTTACAAAAAGTCTAAGAGTTACTCAGTGTGCTTCAAATGTTCTGTCTTGTTTTCATAGTTTACACACCAATCTTAAACTGTATCCCAAAAGTGCCTGTTTAGGATGTTGATAATATTCAAGCACAACATACTGATATTTAGTTAAAATCATATCAAAAGAAATCTTCATGTCCAATAAAGTTCCATGATAAAATTCCAAATTTTCATTGTTTTTATTCTCAGAGTTTACTCATCAAAAATATTAACTAATTGTTGTCACTCTAATGTAATTAATTTCTGTATTAATTTTGAATAGAATTTACTAGTTTTAGTCCATAATGCCGAAAAGTCCAAAAGTAAAAAGCTCATAAGCCTATGGATCCAGGCCTTATATAGAGGAGAAGAAATGCTGTCTTCTGATTGGCTAAAAGACCAATCTAATTTTTCACATGATTGGCATTTAAACTCTAACTCCTCCCATAAATTACATTTTCCAACAAAAGCAACAAAACCAAAAATTGTCATCAAAAACAAAATATTTCTATGTAATCTATATAAAATTATGCACCCTAACACATAAGTCTTAACAACCAGATAATTCTTTAAAGCAATTAAAATAGCAGCTATTTCTCTCCCATCAAAAATGGGGAAAAACCAAAATGGCTGACCAAAATGAGTGGTCACTTCTAAGAGCTGATTTTGCCAGTCACAATAAATAAACCCCGGAATGCAACACAAATACCATTTCAGGTAACTGAAATTATGCATCAAATAGCAATGTTTTGTTTTATTATTACAAAAAAAATAATCTCAGATATATTCAAACACAATAACAAATAGCATGATTCATAGTATTACCAAAGATACGGACATATATACAACTCGGACCTCTAAACTTTCTGCTCTCATGCCGGCTAGTGGGCTCAAAATACATCACCTTTATCACATTTATATTGGAGCAGTAACATCTGAATGAAAAATACAAAAATCTTATCATGAATGTATACTTTAATCATCAAGTTCCATCCAAAATTTAGACGTAAGGCATTATCAGTCCAACCATAATAATGTACTCTTACCATATGTGCAACCTTACTCCAACATGCCTACCAAAGAAGTACTACCATACACTTGCAGTCACCCCCAGACAGTAAAGAGACAGATAAGTGTTCAATCTGGCAATTTAATTACTGACTGTACCAACAGACAACCTTGGTAAACACAGAAATGCCTAACTTTTGAAAGCATTAAATTAAGTGTCACCAACTATTAAAACTAGTGGCTTCTTTTAATACTCAAACCAGCCAAAAATAAATGCTTAAAGTACTTATGCCTTACACAGTATATAACTGTTGAATACACTAAGAATATATATAAGTACTCAAACAGCACCAAGGCCGTGAAGCCTCATAAAATCCTAACATGACAAAACATACCTCAGGTGATACCAGATACAGATAAGTGTTCAATCTATAAATTTAAGGTATCACCTAACAACCTCTGGCTGCGCAAACCAGGAAACAATAAGTAAGCCCCATCAGTTGCCGAAGCAGTGAAGTGTTATCACAAATCACTTCACCCTAATGACAGACTGGACATACCCCAACCTCGGAAAAGTTGGTGCACCCACCGCTTACAAGAATAACTAGTACTAAACACAAAAAATAGTAAGCCCCATTAGTTGCTGAAGCAGTGAAGTGTTATCACAAATCACTTCACCCTAATGACAGACTGGACATACCCCAACCTTCGAAAAGGTGGCGCACCCACCGCTTACAAGAAAAATACACAGAAACAGAAAAAAAAACAAAATGGCTCAGCTCTACTGATATCAACAGTAAAGGCACAACGCATATAGTAATAATCCACCATTATTTAAAGATATTTAAATAACCCTTAAAATTGTTCCCAAGTGAGTATATAAACATTTCCACACTATGAATGTCAGTGTCACCTGGAACACATAAATATAAAATCTAGTAAATTCCTATATATATATAGAAAGTACATGTATTATTATTTAAACTAAAATTGTATCCAAGTGAGTCTATAAACATTTCCTTACTATAAATGTCAATGTCACCTGGAACACATAAATATAAAATCTAGTAAGTTCCTACATAGAAAGTAGATGTATTATTATTTACACTGTTTGTAATATCTTCTTTGGGGAATATAACACTTCATCCTTCATATCATTCTTAACAGAACAGTTCAGAAGTTATTCCCCTTTATGCCTTTAAATGTATTCAAATTGTCATGGGCTGCACTGTAAACATCTAACACAGCCCTTCCTTGTTTTCCTGTGACTATTGCTTTCCAGAGCTGCTTTTCTCTGAACGAAAGTTCATGGGGCAACGTGGTGCTATATGAGTCCTTTCAATACAGCGAAAACATCCTGGGTCCTGCTTGTGCTTCCAGTCACTTTGTGATCTCGTTCTATTCTCTAGTACTTCATCTGATCTAACCGTGACTATTTTTTTAAACGGTGGTGTGGCGTAATTCTGCATTTCACGCCATAATTGGTTGATTCTCTCTTCAGTTACAGTTTTTCTGCTGTTAATATGCCTCCTTTTAGAAACAGATGTTTCATTTTCATATTCCCCCTTAGTTTCACTTGTCCTTTCATAAAGTTGTCGTAGCCCAGAGGATTTCACTGTGTGTTGACGACAGGCCTCATGCCAGTTAATCATGTTCATAGCCTCTGTCATATCCCTGGGTCTTTTAGTGAGAATTTCATATGCAATCTTTTGGTCATGGAGGTGTCACAGGGATGCATTTTATAAAGCAAAACAAACTAAGTAAATCTGAAAGATAAAGTCATGGGTGTTGTTTTTTATTCATGAAACCCCTATCAAATCACATAAGTATACATTCATTTGGCCATTCAAGTTATATCCCGTGGTCTTTTCCTATAATCACATATGTCCCGGTCCATGTTCTAACATTACTCCAATTTACCGTTACTTCTCACTAACTTGTTTTTACTAACCTATGACCCTTGGCTATACAATGTGATGTGGATGACGAATGCAATGGATCGTTGCATTTGCCATCTACACCACACGGTGTATAGTACTTGTATTTCTATGAAGAAATAAATATAAATATCTTCGATATTTGTTACAGGTTAGTCAATAACTTTCATATTTTACACTATTTTTCATAAGTAAAGTAACATTTATATCATAAAGGTTTTATTCAAATAGTTATTAGAAAACGTTATTTCAATAAGTGAATACATGTACATTTGTATCAGACTTTGAGACATGGAATCATTATAGTTAGTATCTAGAATCATGAATGTTTATATTGTTTGAATGGATCGTTGCATTTGCCATCTACACCACACGGTGTATAGTACTTGTATTTCTATGAAGAAATAAATATAAATATCTTCGATATTTGTTACAGATCTTCTCAGCCCTTGTCCAAGATGGTCGGACTTGCGACCTTTATAAATTCGTTGCCACGCCGCTACATATAGCAGCTGAGGGTATTTACTGTTTAGCCTCTACCGACTAAGCCAGGCCGTGACAACTGGCGCCCAACATAAATCTGGACATAGTGGGCAATGTTTCATTGAACATTGGTGAAAATCTGGACTATATATACATGTAACCATACTTATGTTACACCTGGATATTTTACCTGTGTGACGTCACATATATTCAAGTGGATTATCGGACAGTGAGCACGCTGTGTCGTGTTTATGTTTACATCCGTACACGTGTTTTTCGGTGTTTGACACATGAACAGCTATATACGTTTACATTATATGGGTACCCTACGCTTTATCAGCATCAGACCAGTGCACTGGATTCGAAAGGAGGATCATATCGCCAATCGCCGTGTTTAGAGGATGGAACATTAGGAATCCCTTGACATTCCAAGTGTTAGACTTTTTGACAGCTGTTTGACAGTTGGTGTGAGAGAAATTTAGTTAGTGTTAGATATTGGATATAGTAAGTGTGAATATATATATCTGGAATTTAGGATATACCAGTAAGTGTATTTTCTAGTATTATTCTTATTTTTTGAGATTTGTGTAAATTTTTGCAAGATTTCAGTTTAAATCTTATTAGTACAGTTTAAGTGAACGCTCTTTTTCAGTAGCGTATTCCATACGAAAATAAGGTTTATTTTTCAGGGTTTCTGAAATTTATTTAGGAAATATTTTGTTCGGTTGCAAGATAGTTTTTCACAAGGGTCGCTTGCACTAGTTTCACTAACACTCTTGAGTTGCACCCCTTTTTGTTCTATACTTGGAATCACTACAATAAACATATCGGCCAAATACGTAAAGCGGAATTAGCGCAGTGGTTAGCGCGTTGGTTCACAGAGCGCTTCATACTGGAGACTATGTAAGGTAGAGGTTCAAAACCAGCCAGCTCCAATATCTTTTCCCGCTATCCTGTTCTTTAATTTATTTTGCCACCTGACCAGTATCCATTTACTTTTCAATAACTGAAAGGTAAAGAAAACAGTACAACAAGTATAATAAGGAGTGAGTTATTCAGCATAAAACTTTATTGTTCAAGTAATATGCACATGAACAGTTAAAGGTTGTATAAAAAGAGAACATACAGTGCACTCGGGTATTTTTCCGTGAGTATTTTTTTAACAAAAGATAGAAAGTCTTAGATATTTCTCGAAAGTAATAGAATATCTATCAGTTTCGAGAAAATGGAAATCTAAGAATTTTATCTTGTAAAATTATCGTAAGAATTCGGGTGATACGGTATTTTCGGGAAACGCGTTAAATTACGTTACAAACATAAGTTAAACTAATTTGATTAAAAATCGAATTTAGTTGACTATTGTCCAGTTTTGATAGTCAATACTTTAGTGATTGACACAGACAGGGTGAAACGCTCTGTAGGCAATTGATCAATACAGAAAGTATAGACAAGAATAGTTGTTGGCTCTGTAGCGTAGTGGATAGCGTCTTGGACCTGAGATCGGGAGGTACAGGGTTCGAATCCCGTGATATGCCAATGATTTTTTTTCTAAGTATTCTTGCTCAGAAGTATCAAAGAAACATAGAATAAAGTCAGAAACAATAAATATCATCAATTATAATTTATATTCATGAACATATGATAATATACTAGTTAACTGCAAATGGCGTTAAAATGAAGTAAGGGAGATAAAAATACCTCTCTTTGAAGAAGTATAGTGATCCATGCAAATGGAGTAAGGTAAATAAAGGGCAGAAACTGTGCAAAGGAAAATTGTATATCCATATCCATAAAGGGAAGATAAACAAAAGTGGTAAATTGTGTTATATTTAATCACTACAGTGAAGAAACAGTGTTTAGGAGCGTGAAATTGCTAGCGATTTTGTGGTTGAGGAATTTGTTTTGCGTGTACGTGTGCAATCAAAGGGTAAAGTATTGTGCTTGTGAGGTGAAATAAAGTGAAACTTTTGTTGTGTGAGGTGATATAAAGTGAAACTTTTGTATTGTGGTGTGAAATATAGTGAAACTTTTGTGTTGTATATATATTGAAAGTGTCTGAAACACTGTGAATTTGAAAGAGTGTTGCTACTTTGATAGACAATACTGAATTGAACTGTGAATAACATCAAAGTACTATTGACACATTGATACAAGGATGGAAGAACAATTATCAGAAAGAGAGATACGGTTAAGAAGGAGAGAGCAACTGATATAGCAGCTGAGGGTATTTACTGTTTAGCCTCTACCGACTAAGCCAGGCCGTGACAGAGGCCTTTCAGTAAATGTTCAATGGCCAGAGTTTCGAATATAGGTGTTCCCTGCATACCTGGGAATGACCTTGACATTAATTGGCTAACACGAGCACCATATTGCTGAAGGTTTTCTTTGGATTGCTTTTTCAAGTTGTATAGGTTAGCCATATGAGTCTCTGCTAGAAGACACTGCTCAAACTGCTGTCCCATACTGCAAATTAAGCCATACGTCTAGTACTGTAGGTGGGAGATTTGACACAAACAGTAGTGCCTCTCCTTTTTTCACAAATAGTAACTGTTCCCGAAATGTGTCATTCATTCCAGCCAAAGCTGCGTGACATAAGCCTTAGCTGCAGAAGAAATGGCTCCCAAGTGTCGGGTTTGCCATCAAGTGACGGTGGTCTGGGTTTGAAGCCTTTTGAATGATTCCTGTCATTAAAAATTGGAATAGTGGTAGGTCCATAATTATGACAAGATCCCATGTGTTCATTCATTTCTATATTCTGGCTACCTGGTACCATATTCTCTGAGAATGGTGGACTTTCAGAGTCCCCAAATTGCTGGAGAGTAGATACAGCTCCAGAACCAAGATCCATTTTGGTGAATAAATTATTCACTCTCACTATTACTAGAATAGGTCAGAAACTCCTCAAAAAAACAAAAAAAATATCAAACAGGGAATGCCACATACCAAAAACGCAGCCTCCCCAAAACGAGCCCCACAGCACCCAGAAGTGCACCCCACCAACACACACACACACACACACACACACACACGCGCGCACACACACACACACAATAATGTACACACACAAACATACACTACCAACACACACAAGCATACAAAGCAAACACACGAGGACAAAACGAACAATTAACGGAACACAGTGGGGCACCGCCTTGGAACGGTCAGTGGCAAAAACACCACTGGGGAGCTTAAACCGGTTTATGGTGCGCACCCAACCTCACTCTTACCCCCACCATGTTCCAAAGTCACAGGACAGTGTAAATAAAAGTAATCCCTGCTAGGTGAATCTCTAACACACGCAATGGAAACAAAAGGCATGGTATGTAAAACACAAAAATGCTCGTGTATAAATATATAAAAAGCAAACCTTGAGAACCAAAAAACGTATGTACTCAATGCATTTGCAGAAGGCAGAGCACCAAGAGAAACACCCTTAAGGGCCCGACGAAACAGGCCAGAGGACAGAAATCAAAACAGTTTCGTCCCAGTGGGATTTAAAAACTGCCCATCACAGAGTCCTCCCCCTCTTCCGTCAGACACAATCAAAGAGGGAAGCATAGCGTCCAACTGTAAACGGGTTGAACACCAAACATGCGGTGTGTCTCAAAACAGTAGGGTCGTAACCTTCATATTCTTAAAATAGTATCACTTTTCTTTCAATCCATACAACTTAACACTTTGGCACAAGAACTACCCCCTTAAAGGTTAGCAATAAGGTTCTCACATCCGAGATATCCTTCATAAAGTGTTAGTAAATAGAAGGTTCTCAACAGCAGAGATCTCCTTCGAAAAGTGATAGTAAATTGAAGGTTCTCAACAGCAGAGATCTCCTTCAGAAATTGTACTTAATATCTAAGCTGAAGGTTCTCAGCAGCAGAGATCTCGTTCAGAAATTGAAAGAAAATTTCACTAATCTGCTAAAATTGACTTAGTTACTAAATTGAAAGTTCTTAGCAGCAGAGATCTCCTTCAATGTATGCATGCACCTTGCAATAGAATGGAAGCAGAGAAAACATGTGCCGGAACTAGTTCTAAGACTGTTCAAACAGCGTTACAAATAATAAAAATAAAACATGCAACTTTTAATAGCAAGGAAAAAGAGAAAAAATGTGCCGGAACTAGAACTAGAGTTCAAACAGCTCTATACAAACAGTAAAAAATAAATGCATGCACTTAACCTACAATAGAGTAGAAAAAGAGAAAACATGTGCCGGAACTAGCTCTAAGGCTGTTCAAACAGCGCTACAAAAAGTAAAATTAATGCAGGCAACTTATGATAGAACGGAAAAAGAGTAAAAATGTGCCGGAACTAGCTCTAAAGTTCAAACGGCGCTACCCGTAAAAATATATAGAAGGTTCTCAACAGCCGAGATCTCCTCCAAAAATTAAATAAAAAATTTACTTAGCAACTAAACTGAAGGTTCTCAACAGCCGAGATCTCCTTCAGAAAATGTTAGTATTAGTAATGAAATGTTAACTTCTTAGATTTCAAGGGGTAGTTCCTTAACTCAGTAATTATAAACTGAAAATTATAACTCCAACCTTATTCCAAATTCACTGCAATTCTAAGTTTCATTTGAATTGGTTCACAAATTTTAATGATTTCCGATGGCTGAATTAATAGTATTCCAGTGTTTAAAATCCCCGCTTCTGACGCCAGTTGTGGTAAACCTGCCCTTCGGGGGCAAGCTCGGTTTCAAATGATCCTCGAAATAGACTTAGTTCGTGGGCTTTCAATTTATTAATCAGGATGACCGACACCACTGACCATTTATAAGACCGGTCAGAAGTCTTTTACACTAGGGGTTCAAGAGCCGAGTGCAATAAATGTTCCATTGTTCAAATTGTTCTGTGTTGCCAGGGTAAATGGCTTAAGTTCTGGGATCAAGTTTTCTTATTTGTAATCTCCCTTTCATTCCTTAACTATTCCGTTGTAAAGCCAACACCATTTGTTTTCATACATTTATTTTACCTCAGCAACAAGTTCTACATATATTTACAAAAAGTCTAAGAGTTACTCAGTGTGCTTCAAATGTTATGTCCTGTTTTCATAGTTTACACACCAATCTTAAACTGTATCCCAAAAGTGCCTGTTTAGGATGTTGATAATATTCAAGCACAACATACTGATATTTAGTTAAAATTATATCAAAAGAAATCTTCATGTCCAATAAAGTTCCATGATAAAATTCCAAATTTTCATTGTTTTTATTCTCAGAGTTTACTCATCAAAAATATTAACTAATTGTTGTCACTCTAATGTAATTAATTTCTGTATTAATTTTGAATAGAATTTACTAGTTTTAGTCCATAATGCCGAAAAGTCCAAAAGTAAAAAGCTCATAAGCCTATGGATCCAGGCCTTATATAGAGGAGAAGAAATGCTGTCTTCTGATTGGCTAAAAGACCAATCTAATTTTTCACATGATTGGCATTTAAACTCTAACTCCTCCCATAAATTACATTTTCCAACAAAAGCAACAAAACCAAAAATTGTCATCAAACACAAAATATTTCTATGTAATCTATATAAAATTATGCACCCTAACACATAAGTCTTAACAACCAGATAATTCTTTAAAGCAATTAAAATAGCAGCTATTTCTCTCCCTCCAAAAATGGGGAAAAACCAAAATGGCTGACCAAAATGAGTGGTCACTTCTAAGAGCTGATTTTGCCAATTACAACAAATAAAAGGTCTCAAAAAATACAAAAATATACTTAAAACAAAGCCTTACTATTTAAGAACCTAGCTCTTCAACCATTTGCCACTAACTACTTGTTAACATATTAAACTAGCTGATATTCATTTTCCAAGCACCTGTTACATAAAGATACAGCCTAGCAGAATGAAAAGAAAGAAGAGAAACTTAGTTTGCAGACAAACTCCTGCATGTCATGTTGTGAAATTCCTCACAAACAAAGGTTTTAATATATATAATAATATGGTAGCCTTAAAATAATGCTGACTGACTCAGCATGATAGCTTTGAAGTATTCTTATATTTGGTCTATTTTTAGCATCCGACCAGCATCACTTAGAATGCAGTTTCACAAAACTCTCAATAAATCAACATAATTAAACACTAAGACTCTTTATGAGTAAATGATATCAATATATACATAAGGTACAGTCATAATTTGCTGAATAATGAACCAAAACAGTGATTAAGAAAGGATTTTCAATTTTTGCAATATCGAGTTCCGACTTGCAATCTCATCTACAGAATTACCTCAAAACTATTCCCTTTCTAATCATGAAACTTTCAGAAAAGTAAGATAACAAAATTACGCATCTACAAATAGTACCTTATGCACCAAAAACATTGTTACTTCATCATATATACAAAACACAAAATGTCAAGTTCTCGACAAATACAAAGCCCATGTATCATTTGTAAATATGCTTAATCCTTGATGCAAAAACATCGAAAATCTGAAAGGTTATCTGGATGCAGAAAAAGAAAACGAAATGGGATTTTATCATTTCTTTTTTCTTTTTTTAAAGACATTTCTCCATATTAAAATGTAGGTGTTTTCATGTTATCTCTTGGTTTTTAAGTTAAAATAATATTTTTCTCCACTTTCTGCTCATTTTTTCTATCTGGTAGTTTCTTCATTTGAATATAATAATTCTAGCACTATTGACGTTTTCTCTTACATTCATGTACGCACAGGAGATTTGAGCGTGATATATCTTATACAAATATATAATGCTAGTCATCAAGAACTATTTTGAGTTTTTGTTCAGATGCTTCGTAATTAATCACTCCGGCCTTCATGATTAGATTACTACGCATCTTAACTCCAAATCGTGATGTATGATCCGGAATATCACTCGAAAGTAAAATTTATTCCCTTAGTAATATAATTACATTTCACAAAACAACTCATGTATCATAACAAGAGGGCCATGATGGCCCTTTATCGCTCACCTGAGTACCAGTGCACTTGCCTGGTGGGTGTGGTCAATTTTGACCCCAGGGGCATGATTGGAACAAAGTTGGTACAGGACAACTAAACAATGTAACATACCATATATCTACATGTGTAAGGTCTAGGGCTTGCGGTTTTAGAAAAGAAGATTTTAAAGGTTTTTCGTATACAAAGTGACCCCCAGGGCAGGGTAAATTTTGACCCTGCGGGAAAGAATTGAACAAACTTTATAGAGCTCCACTAGACTCTGTTACACACTAAATATCTAAGTTCTAGACTTTATCGTTTCGGAGAAGATGATTTTTAAATGTTTTCCTATATATGTCTACGCCCTGGACGGGACCAATATTGATCTCAGGGGCATGATTTGAACAAACCAGATTTTTAAAGTTTTTACTATTGAAACCTATGTAAAATCAAAAGATCCCTCCCTCGGACAGGGTCAATTATTACACATTAAGTGCACTAGGTAATGCTGCATGCTAAATACAAAAGTTCTAGGCCTAGTGGTTTCAGAGAAGAAGATTTTAAAAGTGTTTCCTATTTGTTGCCATAGCAACCAGAGTTCTGCATGGAATGAAATTCTTTTAACAATTTTGGTAGAGCTTCATGCAAGGAATCCCTGCCAAGTTTCATCAACATTAGCCTAGTGGTTTCAGAGGAGATAGGAGATGTTGTTTAAAGCAAAAAGTTGACGGACGGACGGACGGACGACGGACAGTGGGTGATGGAAAAGCTCACCCTGGCACTATTGCCAGGTGAGCTTAAAAGGCAACATTTCTGCAACATTTCAAATTCAGTATCACACATTATACTTACTGAAAAAAATGCAAAGACAAAAAAGACAACAAAAGGTCAATGGCTCAAATGCTTTTTGTTGGTGACTCTTATTTTTAATCTGGGATTTCATTGTTAATCTTTTTTAATAATCAAAGTCCCAATATTAGGGTTAGCCAATATTTCTGTCACCCGAGTAGTTACCCATAGTAGAATAATGATATACTTTTATCTAATCTATCCCTTTAATAATGTATCTCCATTTCTCTAGTACATGTACTTGACAGTCTGACACCCCTGAAGACTAATGAAGTTTCAAATCAAACCCATAAGTGGTTACTGAAATATATCCATGATAGTATTTTGCATGCAAAACTTTAACCAAAGCTGCAACTCCGACGCCGATGCCGACGCCGACACACGAGTGACTGTAATAACCCTCCTTATTCTTTGAATAGTCAAGCTAAAAAAATAAGTACGGTGACCTTTCAATCGTGTGTGTTTTTGTTGAAAGAATATTGAATGAAAAACCCATGCACATGCTATGAATACAATGGTAAACCATTCTAAATGGCAGCAATTAAAGTTACAAAAAGAAATTGTGGAAAAATTCATATGCTATGTCATGTGGGTGAGGTACATATATTTTGAATTGCAGCCCTTATCCAGTTGAAATACATATTTACTTTTTATTTCGTATTTCGTCATGGCTTTAATAACTCATTTCATTTTTTAAGCATATTCATGAATGTTATGAATGTGGAATGTTACCTACTCTACTTGCGATAGTTAAGAATTTCTTGTATCTTTGATACAGGGTGCGCTTAGATTATTTTTGGGGGAAACATTTCAGCTATATCCTTGTTTTGCATTTTTGTGATATGGAGTGATTGGATAGTTAACAGAAAAAGTTTTTAAAAAACTCTGAATAACTTCACTTTGGGCATCCACCATCCGTAAGTAATCAAAACTGTGTGAAATAATGTGCAAACCAAAACCTTAGGTTTTTGAGACATGAATGTATTAACTTTTGCTTCATGGTATCATGTACTTACAATGTATAATGAAATACTTATTGTCATAAGTTACAATGTATAATGAAGTACTTATTGTCATAAGTTAAAATGATATCTGAATAATCAGCAGTTATCACACCAAGGTTTGTCTTTTGATATACTCAACAATTTCGAAGTACTAATGTAGGCAAAGAAGGATCTCTACAAAATTGGTGTGCTACTTATTTTTCATTAAACTCAGTTGCACCTGCCCTAAAGAGTGATATAACAACATTTAACCGTCGCACCTGCCCAAAGAGTGATATTATATAAAACTGTGGCACATGTCCCCAAGAGTGGTATAATGATAAAGACAGTGAATTGCAAACAATTTTCAATTTGTGTTGACATTTTACCTTGGACTTTGGCAACACATTCTGTGACTGCTTCGCCACATTCACATCTGTATGTCCCGGTATCATCGTGGTATGCTTTTTCCACTGTAAGCACTTGCTGTATGTCATCTGCAGATATCTTTATGTGGTCGTCTTGATTGATAACTTCCCCATTTTTTTTCCATATGACTGGTGAGTTGGACCTTCTAATTTTACATTGTAGTATCAGGATTTCGTTCAAATTGACAAAAAAACAAAAATAATATCAAACAGGGAATGCCACGTACCAAAAACGCAGCCTCCTCTATGTCTGACAATGGTTCAATAAATCCTGCAAAAAAGAAAAAAACGTCCACATTGCAAAGAATATTGAAAGCATCCCATTTTTTACTTTTTTTACATTGCAATCAAAGGTTATCTCTCACTGCAATCTAAGCTTACATGATAATTATGAAATAATAACTATTATTCATTGCAATTGAGAACAAATAAAACTAGCAACAAACACTTTTACAATGAAACACGGATGCAGAATGACCACACCATGCCTCCCTGGCATTGACGTGATATACAATATAGCAAATCACAGGTGAAGTGACATCAAACAAAACAAACAATATTATGTTATATATAAACACATACTGTATGGCAGCCCTTGAGATAATCTACAGCTGCATCTACAGTTGCAATCAGTTTCCATTAAACTTCCAGCATTTTTTTAGATTATCAATCATTTTTTTCTATTTCATAATAATCGTACAACTAAGTTTATAAAACTCTATTATGGAGGTGTCATGTTTTATGGTAGTGCTTTTATACTCCTAATACTGTGATCTCCAGTTCAAATCCCGTCAGCTTGATTTGACCAAAACCACAAAATCCCTTCTTTTAGCAAAACAATCTGATTAAATCATTTCCTAAAAATCGCTACGCTATGAGGCCTCAGGAAGATCGTGCACTTTAGTCATATTGTTAACACAAGCACTTGTCAGAACCACGGGAACCAATCATGTAAGTAAATAGTTTTATGAAACTTTATTTCCCACAAACTTAACACCTGGCAAAACTAGTAATGGCATGACAATGTGTACATGAATAGATACCTGCTTTACTGCTTTTTCTGTAAAACTCGTCTCTGAGGTTTCTGAATGCGTCCCATTCAACCTTAACATCCGGACACTTCTTCAACACATCTACTAAAGCATCTAATTTTGCCTTCTCTGCAATGTCACTGTTTTTCCATTTAAGGAGCATATGATAGATTTTCTCAACAGTAAATTTAAAGTCATAGTCTATATGATCTATTTCTGCACCTTTTATACCAAGAGCAGGTCCTAACAGTATCCAATTTTTTTCCGATTGCTTGGGCTAAAGAACTTAAATGCTGTTCAGTCAATTGTAAATCTGGATAATCTGCTTCATCTCTGTTTCCTATGAACCACTCTTCTTTCGCATTTCTATAGAAATCAATCTCATGTGTAAAATTATCTGGACATCTTATGGCTTCTTTCTCATTCAATTCCTTTATTGTGCTACTTCCAGAGCTTGCAAGATGATCTTCATGGTTGCATCGGTACGCTCGGCAAAACGGCATTTCACTGTCCCTGTAAGAACATGTTAATCTCCTAAAGTCTACATGGACAAAAGACTCGACATAACGCCTCAGCTGGTCAGCTACGTCAATTCTAACTTCACCTGGAGCTAGATTTACTAACCTAAGTTAAATGGAACCACACTCCGGTATGCATTCTATAATCGCAGCATGATTTGTAGTCTTGCATTCTGTTGTTTCTAACATTTCGAATACGCACATGTTTTCAAAAAACAGCTTTGTTTTGCAAGAGTTGACAACTGACCAAGTACCAAACATTGCTGCTGCGATTTTGTGAAATACCATTTGTACAACTGATGGTCTCGTAAATTTCAGTAAGTAGCGTATGCGTGTCTGTTTCTTTTTATCAAGAAACCGTTTCAGTATGTCTGTTGTCTTTTCAAAGTCTCTGAGCATGCAGGGAACCACGTACAAAGTTTCCCCTTTCACAGCCCCTGTCCTGTTTAGAGATCCCATCACTTGTGACACTATATTGTGCTTGGTGAGAAATTTTAGCAGCACGTCTTTATGTAGCTTGAAGTCTTCTTGTTGAGACCATACCTCATCTATCAACTTTTCAGACAGAATTCCTTCCTGTTTGAGTCTGATCCACTCGGCACGGGCATCAGTTTTTCTAACAAACCTTTCCGACGTAATAATTCACTTAAAAGCATCAATCAAAAATGTTGGATCCAAAACAATGGGGTCTGAGGGTTGACCATCATCAAAATAAAACAATCTTCCTTTGTCGTGATGGTAACTCAGGAATAGTTTAACCTGATCTGCATCATCAAGAGAATATTTCATTGTTTTATCTATGTTCATGACATCTTGAAATGTGACTACTTTCTTTTCTTGTTCGTCATTTAATGCTCTCTCAAGCTGAATCCATCTTGCAGGTATTTCAACAGTTTTGACTAGTTCCTGGTGTTTCTTTAGAATGAAAGCAAGGAGTTCCCTTATACCAGAGTCTGGTGAATTTCTATTGTCCACAGCAAAGTCTTCTGGTTGAATAAGACTACTCAGCAGATTCTCACGGGTTCCATCCAAACTGTCGAACAGACCTCTTACCTTTTCAAAGTATTCCTCTTTCATTTGTTCAGGATTGTCAAGTTTGTCTTTGTGAGTTCGAATCAGAATAACCTGTGTGCCTGGTCCAGTATAGGCATCAATGGATTCAACCCAATATTTTGCAAAGAAATCCATGTCTTTCTTTCCTGTCTCATTAGGGAAATTTTCATCCCGAACAATTTCATCCAAAGGAGATGTTAAATCAAACACAAGAAGATACAAAGCGTTCTTGCTATGAAACAATGTATGCGTAACATAAAAGATGTACTGACCACCAAAGTCCCAAATATCTAGGAGTTGTTCCGATCTTCCTTCTTCTTTCTCCATAGCATCGGAAAATCTTTCGTACTCCTCAGTTGAAAATGGCATTTTGTTTTTAGACTTTCTTTCAATTACGTTCTGTACTTCATTGTCCCCTTTCTTAGGCTTTCTTAGGCTGTCTTTCATGTATGTTCTGTACTACATCGTCTTCTTTCCCATCATATGTGGATTGCTCTGTGTTTGTTTTTTGTCGCTTAATTTTCGAATCCTTAGTATTTTCAATATCTTCTCTTTGTGATTTATTTTCAACAAGGGTCAAGTCGATGATCTGTATTGCATTTGCACTATGGCTCATGTTTACAGGCATAGCACGTGCTACTGTAGCTAAACGGTTCATTATGTCTTGACTATCATTCTCACATTGGTTTGCTGAAATTGTTCCATCCTCCGATCTTTTACATGTGTATCTACTGATATCAATGCCATTTGTGGAAGCTACGCCTTCAGATGTCCGTCCTATTAAACTTCTAGCCAAAGAGGTTTTTCCCTGTCCGTAGTTACCAATGATGTTGATGCGGAGAATCTGTTCCGCTTCTTTTCCTTTCCGTATTGCCTTGTTATATAGTAAGAGCTTGTAAGGGTCGTAGGCTATTTCATCGGGAACTATAAAATGAACTTCGTTTAGTACATGTTTAGTATGAAAGTTATAACTTAGATCGAAACAGTGTTTAAATGAAGAAAAATATCTATGACAATCCAAGTGTTTAAACCTTTTCTTTTCTAAAAGTGGCCAAACACTGTAATAAGAGTGCCATCTTAGCCCTATATCGCTCACCTGAGAACCATTTCTCAAGTTGACAAAAATTGGTCAAAGCTCAGAAGAAGAAGGCCAAGTAAGCTCATCTGAGCAAGATGTATTTTATGTGACCAGCAGCTGGAATTACTGTCACCAAATGCTGTAAAGTATTGTTGTACTTTGTACAATTATGTAATATTGTAGTACTCTGTAGTATTCTATGGTGCTTTAGTACTCTATAGCACCGAAAAGTACTATTGTACATACACTATACCGTCGTTTCCGGACAATAGGCTGCTTCACTTAATTGGCCGCACCTCTATATTTTTACGATTTTAGAAACAAAAATGGACGTATAGGACGCTCCGGCATACAGTGGTTCTTACGGGTATCTTTGCAAAATTGTCGTGTATCGTGCATTCCGTTTGCATTCATCGTTCGTTTAT
>JAFMSR010000010.1:50354102-50406954 GCA_022818135.1 Saxidomus purpurata
AATAAATTGTAATCAGTTGCTTAAATATAGTGTATCTAAAACGTCTTCTCGTGTGTTGTAAGAATATCTACCTCGTGGTGAATTCCCGCGACTTTATACAAAAAGCTAGTGTAGAATTTAAACATCTGTAGGTGACAAATACTTTGCCTCGAGTAACTGATAAATTCGTATCAGTTGCTTAAATAAAGTGTATCAACACGAGTTCACGAAAAATTCGTGCAAAACAGGAGTACAACTGCATAAAGTAAAATATGTTAAAGACTATCATAGCATGAAATAAAATAGAGCACAGAGTATAGTAACATTGGGAAACGTGAATAATTTTAGTTATGATCTTGTTTGGTTTTCCTTTAAATTAGCCATAATGTAGTACTTTAAAAGTGTTTTCATTGGTTTTATTAAGCTATTATATTGTAATTTGACATCTCTTAATAATATTGTTGTTAAGCATACGAAAATGTCCGAGTTAATCGAATAATCCTTTTTCGTTTCGTTTCTCCGGAATCGTGTATCGTATCGATCTTATCGCTCATCATCCATGAGTCATTCGTCAGCTATCGTGCGTGCATCGTGCATTCCGTTTGCGTGTATCGTTCGTGTATCGTTCGTTCCGTGTGCAAAGTTACACGTGAGCACCACTGTACTGACCGCGGCCGATACGCCGATTATGGTGCAAGTATCAATGCGTCTAAAACGATTCGCGCCTTTTTGTATTACAGTTAAGGTACGATTAATCACTCCCGCTAATCTGCTGATAGACGGTAGTATACGGTAGTTAATTGACCCATGAAGGCTAAATGGTTTGCAAAGCATTGGTGAACTATTTTCAAACATCGTATAAACCTAAAAGTCCAACTCTGTGCACTCAAAATACCAATTTCAAAATCAGAAATGTCGTATAGGCCGCTTGAAACTACCAATTTCAAAAATTAAAAAGTCATATAAGCAGCTTCGCCGCATAGGCCGCATCTACAAAAATTCATCTTTTTTATACGTATAGGCCGCGGCCTATTGTTCGAAAAGTACGGTTGTGTTAAGTGGTACAATAGTGGCCTATAGAAATCTACGGAAATAAGGTGCTCTGGTACTTTACTGTACAATACTGTAGTACTCCATAGTATGCACAGTCGTTACAATAGTCTTTTGTAATGTGTAATACGTTAGTACTCTGTGGTAATAAGTAGTACTGATGTTCTGTATGGCACTAAAATACACTATGATATTGTAACATATTATATGGAGGATAATTGTTGGTTTCGGTGTAATATCACGATATAATTTCACCTAGTGGGCACTAAAAGTGATATTTTCACGAGTGGCGCAGCCACGAGTAAAAAATAACTACTTTTGTGTTAACGAGTGAAATTATATCGTGATATTACACCGAAACCAACAATTCTTCTGTTTATTTTATGTCTATAACCCTACTTTTGTAGAGTTTGTTTCAATAAAATGTCGTAAATCGCGGGAAACGTCATCAGAAAGCATAGCAAACATGACGTCATTTTAACGACGTCATCGTCGTATGGTTTCTGGCGTTCGTTACGCTCGGTATACATTTTGACGTTAATCCGGGTAGAAAATTTTGATAATTTTCACCAGGAACGTAGAGGACGTCGAATATACAGGGATACGCAACGGTTAGCGATAATCAATAAAGCATTGTAATATGTGTGTCGTGCTATCGATTTTCTTCCGACAGCTTACCTGTAGAAGCGCCTTATCAAGTTAATCGAACGCCTAACGCAAACTGGCCGATATCGAAGTACCTCTTTCGTACTATTTAATCGATAGCGTCAACATTCTTTTTTCAATTTTCTTCAAATTTTCAGTACATAACAAAAAAATGCTTTTTCTCTGTAGCCATGTAAAAATTAATTTACGAAATTGACATTAGATACGAAATATTTTGAGTTAAACAAGGATATTCTACGATTTTCGGCGTTGCAAAAAGTGTGTTGATATTTTTTTATGAACCTCATGTCAAACATCTAAGCTGGTTACTCAAACAATTCTGAATCGATTTTCTTGAAATTTACTGCAATTTATCATGAAATGTTTTTCCCACGTCTCAATATAAAAAATTATTTGTACAAAAGTAACAGATTATGCATTATTGCAATTTCAAAAAGCAGGCGGCGCGCACTCCCGTAGTTTTGCGCGATGATATTACGTGTATTTTCTTTAGTGAACTGTCATTATTTTCCATTCTTCTATAGATATTCATAAAGCAAGCATTCAATATTTTTCATGATTATAAGTATGCAGTCACTCTAACAAATTACTGTATTTTGTTTTTATTTTAAGTTAAAATTTCGAGCACTACGCGACCTTTATCTGGAAATTTGCGACCTTTCAACTTTTCGTGTGCAGGTTTCGCACGGAAAGTTGAAAGATATTTATAGGAACAGTTTGTTTAATTTCTGATTAATATCAAGTAGATGATAATATATAGACAGTAATAACATTAATCAAAAATTGAATTGAATTAAATTACATTGATTAATTATTATAGAAATAAATGCACGTGAAAAGAATGATGCTACTTTTCTTTCAAACCGACTCGCTAATTTTAATGAGCTAATCAACCAATTATGTGATTGAGTCAAAGACCCTGAAACCTAACAGTCAAAGTGAATTATAATTTTTATGTTTGAACCTGTCGGTCTTTTTTAAGAAATAACTTTGTGGCGAATAAGAACAATATAACTGTTAGCACGGTTGATTCGCACATCTTTAATCGTAGGTACAGTACAGCACAGGCGGATTCCGTTTTTGCCGCGCTATAGCGCGGGAGGTTTTACAACGCGGGAGCAATAAAACCATGTCGCATCACGCGGCATATGATTGTTTATGCGGCATCTATTTGCCGCGTGTCATTTGCGTTATGCGACAAGTACCATGTCGCGTGACGCGACGTAAAGGATTAAAATTTCCTTTAAAAACTAATGCCTTTTGCACAATGTACAAAATGTACATGTTATTCTATAAAAGGTTTTATAAGTTATAATTTTATAGAAATTTTGCATGAGTTACTGCAGTTTGCTATCTTGCGAGTATGTTAAAAAATAATTATTGTATATAATCACGGACCTATATACACATGTGTATATAGGTCCGTGATATAATTAAATGTTGTAACATTTTCATGACTTTGTTCTTTTATTCTAAACTTTTTATTACAGATATCGTTGTTTGTCGCAAGAATTATAATATTATTGCTTATCAATAATTTGTCGTCGTTTTGATGTATGTAATGAAACAAAATTGATTCCGACGCTTGCCTTGAAGTTGGGGATAATTAGTGTCACATCTTAATTGAGTAGACACTTATTGCTAATATTAACAAAGGGTGATGATTGCGATTTTCTACAGTACGTCAAGCTTCTAAACAGGACATGTACTTTCTGGTTCGCTATTGCGTTGATCAGGAGCTTAACGTCAGAAGCAGGGAATTTTTTAAGACGGAAGATTTGGTAAGAAATCGCATGTTTTTTTTTTCATCTAAATCACTACTTCATCAGCATATCTTTTTGTTACATGTGCGCGCCAGTTTATGATTTGTTTTATCCACTCAACTGTTGGGTAAAGCTTCCGTCTGTATAATGTCAATGTCAATCAAAACTCGCACAGAAATACACAAAAATGTAATAAGATAACGAATTTACATTAGAGAAATAGTAAAAACATATGTTGATGCTTTTTCAAAAAGATTTTTCTAGACGATTATGTAGCATTCTGTATTTACTTTATTTCTGCGATATGACTTCCTTTTACTACTGTTGATTTTTTTCCCCGAATAAATCATTAGTTTAGACATAATTTATTGCATTATCTCTTAAGCGGTTATTAAACAAGTCTGTATTTAAGTTACTTCAACCATTTCTTAAACGAGTGTGATAAATATTTACAATTATCGTGCCTTTAAAATAGAACTGATCTGGTAATAAACTATTTTTATGTTTATACATAATAACAACTTTTTTGAAAATTACGCCTGTCACTAAAATATAACAATCCTATTTCCTGAATAAGTTTATTTGTAGAAACTGATCGTCATACTTTGCGACAAAAACAATATGTTTGTTATAAATATAAGAACTGACAATTATTTGCCGTCTGAATGTACAACAAATCGGCATCAACTCTTTTAAATGTACGGTACTATATTAAATTTCTAAAGTTGACATTTCCAGCTTTCAATTTGGTGAATTTCGTACGGTGCAGAACTGGTCATGATCTGCACTGATTGAAAATTCATGCAGAACAATTACTGCTAGCAGTAAAATTGTTACTTTATCAAAACAACAATCTCTCAGCGCTGACTGCATCCACATAATCAGTAGATAAATGTAAGAACTAAACTTCACAAACATACAAGTAACAGCCTAAATACTGTACGTCCATTTATCGACCCCTACATTGTGAGAGCTCGAACCGGGGGCACAACCGGTTTCTGTACGTACATGCATAGCGATTCCTACACTCGATGTTAGACACCAACATTTTACCAACTACCTGTGAGCTATGAACCGGGATCACAACCAGCTTTTGTACTGTAGGTGTTTAATGTTTTATGAAAATAATTAAGATGATTTTTTTAAAAGATCGCACTGTTGAAAGTAAAATTTAGTGACGTAACATCAAACATTGTGGCACACACATGTAACATTTACCCCTCGTGCTAAGGTTTGGTTTCAAAACAGTTAAATTTGATTTGAACTGAATTACAATTCAAGAAGGAAAGTACATCCGTTCCAGCCGTATTATGGTCGTTCTAACAGACGGGCAGTTTACCTTATTACAGTAAAATCCGTATATAGCGACTCCGGATATAACGTAACTTCGGATATAACGAACAGTTCTTTTGGGTCCGACTTTTCCTTTTTTGTTTAATGTAAAAAGATGCGGTTATATCGTACTCCGTTTATAAGGAAACTTCGGATAAAGTCTCTCACTTCACATGTATAACCTTTTGATAAACTAGTTAAAAGAGAATACCAACACAATTGCTAAGTAAAATGTTAAAGTGATAATATTTTTAGTAAACAATTATAAGCGTTTCTTTAAAAGCATGCAGACCTGGTGAAATCCCATTTTGGGAGAGAAAAAAAACATGTTAAATATTCAAGTTTTGGCAATTAAGCGAAAATCGGCCTCATTCAATTGTATCAAATACAAAATTTTTTTGTTTCAGTTTGCCAATGAAAACATGAACCGTCTTTTTAATGCTTTGCAATTATTTTATATACGGATATAGAAAAGGAAAACAGTTATAGATATTTATAACTGTTCAAAAGGTGGTAGAAAAATCAAAAGCAACTGTAAGTTGATGGTTGGGAGTTGACTATAAAAACTTGTTCGATTTGTATTTTAGTTCGATATATATAAGGAACGTCGATATATGGATATAAGGAACTCAATGATATAAGGAACACATTTAATAGATCCCGGAGAGTTCGTTATAAGCAGAATTTACTGTATACCGGTACTATGTTTTCTCACACCGTCGGTACTAGGCTCAATTTATGTGGGCTCAAGTCAGTGGCTCTTACCACTAGAACAGTACGTGCGTAAATAAAAGTTATATGTCCGTGTGTTATCATTCTCTTTCAGTGATAAACATGTACATATCAACGTTTCATGATAACTGCTTGAGAAACGAATAGAGAGAGAGAGAGAGAGAGAGAGAGAGAGAGAGAGAAAGAGAGAAAGGTTTAGGATATACTTTATATATATAAAGTGTCATTACCGCATACATTATACATGTACATAAAGATTTGTATTCTCACCTACGAGGTACAAATTTCCGCCCAATACCGGTGAAAAATAACCTTATACGTAAGTGCTGATCTCTCATCGCTGCCGGGCTATTTTTACGTAAATTAAAAGCAGCAAGCACATCACATACATACGAAAATATGACTGTAAAACTATCTAAAAAAATAAACATAGGGTTGTGGGTATTCTTTTTCTTAGTTAGATCATTTTCTATCCATTTATAGCAGTTTTGAAGTAGAATTCGAGAAAAAGTTGTTTATTAACTTTTTCATCCCCATTCTGTATTTACACTTATTTCTGCTTACTTGCGTGAAAATAAATCTACCATGTCCATTAAGTAGTGGATAAGTAAATCCCATTCTCATGTATTTCAGCGTTAATTTACAGTAAATACTTAGTTCTGACGTGATTCTTTTAAGCATCTTTTTTTTTCAATTATCAACAGTTAAAGTGATCACGATGCTTTAATATTATTCTTAACATTTTTCTTTTTGGTCGTACTCTGTCATTCAATGTAGTATTTGTCGATCTCTGCATTAAGATAATTCATTCAAAATAATCGTATGGGTTGAGGTATTTCTTTTTCATCTCACAGTTCTAAAACACGGTTCTACATACAGGTTACTAAAACTTACTGGTATACACAGTACATAATGTAATTACTAAAAACATTTAAGACTGAAATTTTATTGGTTACAATATGGAATACATTGTACATCATTATTGAAAAACACAGTTTTATACATATGTCCAATGCAATATACATTTGTAGTACATATTTTTTATTTCATCGCTTTTACCTGTATAGAAAATGACATGCCGCATAACGTCGCGACACGCGGCATCACTCGGCGGGACTCGTTGTCGCGCTTGAATGCGCTTGATTGCTATTTTGTCTTTCAGATGCGGCAATTGAATGCCGCATACATTTTGCGATGTCGCGTCACGCGTTTGATTTCCCGCCGCATCTCCATGCTTTCAGACTCTTATTTACATGCCGCATGGACGCATATGCGTGGGGTTTCGCCTGTGCTGTACTGTACTCATTTGAATTCCATGTTCTTCTGTTATGTTATATATGTAGCTGCTTAAAAATGGCCTAAACAGCCTTAAAATATATTATGAAAAAATCATGTTTTTTATCATAGACCTGTATAAAATTATTATCAGCATCACAAATAATGTGCATTTTATTAAATACAACCTGCACAAAAGATAAAGCATAGCTACTTTTCGAGGAGTATTTGAAAATATAAGGACTATTTATTCTCAGCTCTTGAGACGATTCGGACGCCATTTGCAAATATGAGCGATTTTACGAATTCAGTATAACTGGCGAGAAAGCGAAACTGGAACTTTCGTTGTGTTCATCCCCCAAAAAGAATTATTATTTGCGAGAATCTTGGCTCAATTGAGCTTACTATAGCCTTATATTGTTGATTTCAGCGTTTTCCGGGGTCATGTCTCGGCTCTTTGACAAAGAAAGAACAAAATGGCTGCTTAAAAATGGCCTAAACAGCCTTAAAATATATTTTGAAAAAAAAAACATGTTTTTTATCATGAACCTGTATAAATTTATTATCAGCATCAAAAATGATGTCCATTCTATTAAATACATTGTACAACCTGCATAAAAGCTAAAGCATAGCTTCTTTTCGAGGAGTATTTGAAAATATAAGGACTATTTATTCTCAGCTCTTGAGACGATTCGGACGCCATTTGCAAATAAGAACGAGTTTACTAACTCAGTATAACTGGCGAGAAAGCGAATCTTGAACTATTGTTGTGTTCATCCCCCAAAAAGAATTATTATTTGTGAGAATCTTGGCTCAATTGAGCTTACTATTGCCTGATATTGTTGATATTTAGCGTTTTCCAGGGTCATGTCTCGGCTCTTTGACAAAGAAAGAACAAATCGGCGTGAAAAATAAATCCGATAAAATCATGAAATATGCGTCATTACGAGCAATTTAACTAAAAGTTAATTGAAATGACACTAACCTTTCATAAAATTAACAATGAACCATCTAATTTGTTAAAATTAATAATGATGCGAGCAGATTTTGCATGTTGATATCTCCGGTAAAAAAAACAAAATGGCGGATGCGGGAGGCACTCATAATCCATAAATTCAGGTGTGACCAATCCCGTTGATTCTACGTTCCTGTTGATTCTACGTTCCTGTTTTCACTAAGTGGACAGTGAGTTTATCGGGATATAATTCACCGTTATATTTCGATAAACCACCGAAAAACATAAAATAAAGTACTATAATACATATGTTACTATATATAGTAACACTTTAGTATTGAGAAAAAAATCTTTATCCGTTCTCCCGAAGTATTATCAGCTTTTGGCCCACCGCGCGCAGGGCTATTATGGCATAATTGCCCTAGGAAAACGTGCACGTGCAAACGTGACGTCATTTAACGGAAAAAACATGGCTGACGCCGAGCGTACGCTAGAGTGTTTAGCCAATATGTTGATTGATTTAGACGACAAAATAGCAAGAAATCAACCCGTAAGTCATCATGTTACGGAAGAAGAAACTCTAAACGTCATAGAGAGTAAAAGGAATAGATCAACCGTCATGAAAACTAAGAGTGACATGAAAAAGATTAAAGAGTGGCTCTCAGATGATAGTGAGACTAAAGTTAGACATGTATTACAAAAAGAAAGTAAAATAGAGAGTAAAAGAAATAGATCTACCGTCATGTAAACTAAGAGTGACATGAAAAAGATTGAAGAGTGGCTCTCAGATGATAGTGAGACTAAAGTTAGACATGTATTACAAAAACGAAAGTAAAATAGAGAGTAAAAGAAATAGATCTACCGTCATGTAAACTAAGAGTGACATGAAAAAGAGTGGCTCTCAGATGATGGTGAGACTACACATGTATTATACAGAAAAAGAAATGGCTGAGCAGGGCCTTTGAGTGATAATCGCCCGGGTATGTAATAATTGCCCTCGGGCTAAAGCCCTCTGGCAATTATTCCATTACCGGGGCGATTATCACTCAAAGGCCCTGCTCCGCCATATATTATTCTATAAGTAAAATACTGTCGTACTCTACGTTACTGTAGACTAAGTACTAAGTACTGTTTACTTACTCCATAATATGTAGAGCTATGAAGTGATCTAAATTATTGTGATGCAGTACATTGTACTGTAGCTGAAGAGTTTACATATTTTAATAATAGCGGCCCCTTGTGTGTTCTGAACTGGAACCAAGTTTGGTGACAATTTATCCATTGGTTCAAGAGAAGTAGACGTTTAAAGGTTTATTCTACTTTTAGTTACAGTGGCCCCTGTGAGCACAGGACCTTATTTATTTCCAGTTTTCTGAATGATGCGATGCAAGGATGCAAAAGAACAGGTTTGTTGACATCATGAGAAGGAACCATTCAAAGGTTTTTCTAGTTTTAGCAACAGTGGCCGCTGTGTACACTGAACCGGAACCATTTCCTTATTTTGAAAGATACACCAAAGCAAGTGACATTCCATCCATTAGCCATCTAGAGTATAGTGCACACTTTTTTAGTAGGTGGGGTGCATTTATTATTTTTCATTTCTTCTTTTTACATCAAACGTTTTTATACTAGTTGGGATGCCATAATGTTGTAGTATACTTACACTAGTAGTTCATGTTAAGAAAAGTTGAAGTTAGTGACTAATAATGGAGAACTGATACATTTTAACATGTTATCTTGCTCATTCACGAACAAAGACTGTGTGACAGATTTAGTGGAAATAAAGGATCTAAAACGAAGTTAACACCATTGTCAACAAACTATTGTTTCATTTTCCTGCATAAAATACATACTTTGAAAAATATCTGTGAAAAGATGAGGAGTGCCTTGCGGTAAATCTCTGATTTTTTTATTTTTTTTAATTGGCTTGGTAAACTGACATTTTTACAACAAGAGTATGTTTATAAGGGTGTAATCTATGTTTTAGTTTCTTTATGTCCACTGATTCTGTCACACAATCTTTATACGCCAACGAGCAAGAAAATGTTTTAAAATGTATCCGTTCTTCACAATAATTCGCTAATTTGTAGTTTTCGTTACATGAATTATTAGTGTCAGTATACTACACTATTATGGCATCACAACCAAATGAAACACGTTTTATTTTGAGGCAAAACATAAAATTGAAGAAACATGCACCCCTACCACGAAAGAAAATAGTGCGCTTCCTAAGAGGTTTTTTATATTTGTAGTTAAAGCAATCCCTGTGAGCACTGGATTTTACCTATTCCTGATTTGTGAAAGCGGACAAAGCATAACTTCAAAAAACTTGGTAGAGGTTCACTAGACAATACACTCCAAGTATCTAAACTCTGTACCTTGTGGTTTTGGTGAAGATTTTTAAAAGTTTTCCTTTATAAGTCTATGTAAAACAAGTGAAAACCTGGCGAGGCCAATATTAACCCAGGGGACTAGATTTTAACATACTTGGTAGAGATCCACTTGAAAATTTTACAAACCAAGCATCTATGCTCTAGATGATTTTTAAGATTTTTCCTAAATAAGTCTATTTAAAACAAGTAAGTGACCCCCGGGCATGGCCAATATTGACCCCGAGGACAACATTTGAATATGTCTACTAGGCAATGCCACATGGCAAATATTTAAGCTCTGGTCTTTGTGGTTTCAGAGAAGAAGATTTTTAAAGTAACATTTTTATTTCTATAGAAATCTATGTAAAATCAAGTGACCCCCAGCGCGGGATCAATTTTGACCCGGGTGTCATGATTTGAACAATTTTGGTAGATATCTAATCTCTGTGCCTTGCAGTTCTGGAGAAGTTTTTCCTATTTGTTGCCATAGCGGCCACAGCTCTACATGGAATCACAATTTTGGTAAAGCTTCATGCAAGAAACATTCTTGCCAAGTTTGATTAACATTTCCCAACTGGTTTCAGAGGAGATATCATTCGAAGCAAATGTTAACGACGGACGATCGACGGACGCCGGACACCCAACTATCCTAAACCTTCGATCTCAGGTAAGCTAAAAAGTGACGTCTAGGGCGGACTGGGAACACGATTTGAACATCTTAATAGAGTTCACTAGACACGTTACACACATATTGTATAAACTCTAGGAATTGTGGTTCAAGACAAGAAGATTTTATGTGCTTTCATAAATAACTCTAGATTTATGCCGGTAAAACAAGTGACCGCCAGGGCTGGGTCAATTTTGACCATGGGGACATGCTTTGAACAGTCCTCATAGAAGTCTTCTGGTTTTAGACAAGACAATTTGTCCCTAAATGAATCTATGTAAAACACTTCCCTGTACCTTGCGTAACTGTCTCCATAGTTTCATGATGTAGTTTTGGCCATCTCAATAAAGTTGTGATGACTCAAGTCAGGTAATTGAAACATTTTGTAAGAAAATAATTATAAATAATATCATTCACTTGCTAATACGGCAGGATATATTCATTTAAAGCCACACACTATTTCACAGACACGGGTGGTTTTCTTCCGTTAGAAAAGCAAAATCTATATAATTACTGATATTCACTACATTATTTCCATTTCGAAAGCAAACCGATTTTATGGGTGGAAATTTTAGAGTTGTCCGCAGGCGATGTGCAATTCATTGGGCATTTACCAATTGATAGATTAACATTTACACAACCGTGCATTATTCTCCTTGAAATACCAAAAACTTAGAAAGGTTATATAATCTCTTTTAATGAACTTTCGTTTTCAGGAACAATAATAAAAGGGATATATAGAATCAGACAAAAAAATGGTCAGATAATAAAGTACTGCCGAACCGGAGAAAAGTGCACGGTTAGGTCACATTTAGCATAGAGTAGATATATAAAGTACCAGAGTAGTTGTAATATTAATGTTATTAATGAAAAAGATTGTCGGAGGATACTTGAATCGCTTGGGTAGTGAGTCAAGTCAGGGGGGCATATGACGATAACTGGCTTTCCTCCACAAAATATGGTGTGATGAAGTTTACAGACTCTAGTGGTAGGCTACGCTGTTGGTTGGGCACGGGGGTGTGGGGGCTTTTTGGAGGCGCCGGGTGGGTGTTAGTTGGGTGGGATTCGCGACTCCCCTACTTCGTTACTCTAGTCTTGAGACTTGCAGCACCAACTTTTCATTTAGCACATTATAAACCAAACATACAAAACTACATGTATACAATAATAAACAAAACAATTTTACACAAAAGAACTCTGCAACTGCGAGTCCAATTATATTTCCGTTCACAAGGGAGTTTCTATATAGGCAGAATTTGCCACAGTTTCTCTCTTCCATTGGCCAAAAAATTACAAACTTTTGAACACAAAAGGAGGATGGCATCTCCTAATAAAAGTCTCCTATTTAGACACAAAAACAAACATTCACAGCTTCAAGGGAGAGATGCTGGAGTCGGTCTTACAAGCAGATTGGTGAGCACAACCGACCTTCTAATTCACTAAACAAACAAACAAACAAGCATTTACTAACGCTTACTAACGCAAGGTAATCCAATATTCAAATGTATTTTATGATTAGAACGCAATTCAAAGTTCAGTTTTATATATACCTATCTACACACCCGATATTAAAATTTGACCTTACGAAAGGTCAGATTAGAAACCGGTTACCTGTCGATATACGGTGTGCGTGTAAAACGGCATATTTAAGTTTAAACATTAAGAATGTTATTCAGTGGTGAGAATTTTCATTGATTTGAACAAGACTTATTTCGTATTATGTGCCGGTAGTACCCGACTTTCCACCTTTGAGGGCATTAAAATTAGGCGTGGAGGGGTGACAGATATAAAATGTTAGATCTATGAAACAACGATGAATGATTTAGACTACATGTACATTATCAATAAAGAGTCGTTTATGAAAAAATATCTTGCGTAGAAGATTAACCCACTTACCCGAGACTGTTTACACATATTTCACACGAGACATCTATAAAGTGAAGCTATAAGTGAGCTCTGTTTGTGAACAGTGAATATCGGACTACTGTACGTGTTTTATCCGGGGTTATCTCAAAATCGATATGTATTTTAAGTCAACATTGACAATGGAGTGTATAACGTGTATGGAAGTCATCAAATAGATTTAATTCAAGGCCAAATATGTTATTATTGAAAGAAAAACAGCGACGTTTTTTATTTCTTTATCTGTTTTAATTCAGTGACATATTTCATTAGTCAGACACATCACCTACACCTAAGTGACGGAGGAGTTTTAGTATTGTTGAAAATAAACGTTTTCTATTAGATATTATTCTACCTGATGACCTCAGATAAAGGCTGCTTTGCACTCGCCGCCGGTACTAAGTTTGTCACATCTAACTACAAATTAATGACAATGCAGATCTAGATGTTTCCTGTCGTGTAACACGACGTTGATTTGGTCGCTGAGTCTAAAGGCTTATTATATCCGCAGTGCTATCTTCCGACAGTATATTGATGACGGAGTTGTTTTTGTAGTTGTCACCAATAAATTAGTCTAGTTCTCGTATTCTGGGAGCCGTTTTGCTATCTTTAGCAATTTTTAATATAGAAAAACAGATTTCAATAAAGTAACCTTTTTTTTCTTTTTTTTTAATAAAAATGGATTTATATTTCTTGATGTCAAAAGCGACTTTTTGACATAAAGAATTCGATTTTCCGGTATCAAGAAATGTTCTTTATCAAAACATCATATTATTGATAAAACGTAAATTCTTGATATCAAAAAATGTCTAAAAATAGTAAAAGGGCACCCCATACTCTTCAAGTAAGTGACAACTTTCTGTGCATGCAGCAGACAAATTACCTAGAATCGCAATGCAAATGTTGCCAAAGGACTAACCTATCTCTTGACTGGTAATCCTAAGTACTATTTCTAGTTTACTGGATATACTGTTAGATTGACCACCACGTTTTGCAAACGATTCGTTCAGATATTTAGTTTCTCGAAAATGAAAACAGCTGCCATCTTGAAATATGTTGAAATCAGCGTTAAAGATTGAATGGCAAAAATGAAAATAAACTTTTAATCAATTTCTTCCAGAAATTCCATTTAGAAGGATATGAAATGCTCCAACTAAGAAATTGAATACCCACATCAATATGTTTATTTCAAAAATGATTATGTGAGAGGCATTTTTATTTACAGATCTGCATGTTACTGTCTGTTTCTGACGAGTAATTGCCAGTGAAGATGAAGTCTATATACAATGATCATTTTTAGTTTGATTAGTAACTTAATAAAATTGTCATTAAATGCGTGATTTTATTGTCGTAATTTTCCTCGCTTCGTTCGCTGAAGTAGGAGATGAAACTTCAGTTTAAATGAGCGCATACAGTCCTAAACACCTAATTTGTCAACCAGACAATCAGATCCTACACAATTTTCTGTTAAAAGGCCTCTGAGTCTCAGTTATTCAAAACTGTCCAAATGTATCTCGCTAGCTCATGTGCTCGGGTACCTGAATACAGAGCAATGGATCCCGTATCCATAAATTGTGTCCTATGTTCCCTTGAAATTGTCACACTTCGCATACTTCTTAGAAATGTCAAATAGGACTAACATGATTTAACAATGTCAAATTTTCCCGCTCATTTCGCTCGCTCGGCTTACGATATAGGGAATTTTATCTAGTGGTCCTAAAGCGCTGATTTTGTTTTCTTACTGGTTATGCTTTTTTTAAAAAAATACAATGTATACTAATTTCTCAACGCATTAGAAAACGAATCCGAAATTTTACCAAAGTTAAAATCCTAGATCGGCGCCTGGGTGCGTCAACATCACATGCCATTGTTAAGGTAGTCATGTTTACTGGGCTCCTTGCTATCTATTTGTCGGTAAATATTAAACATTTAAGCAATTCAAAGTCACTATCAGCTGTAGCAGTCATAGAATTAAACAATCAAAGTACTCGAGAACAGGTCAGTAGTCATTGCACGATATGTTTGAAGACGTACATGTACCTCGAGAGCCGTCCTGACTACAGGGCGTGTAGGGCTAATGCATGGAGATAATACAGAGATGGATGTGGGCATATTTACTCAAAAAAGAGTAGGCATTCGGCCTTACGTTTTCATGATATGCAAGACCATGAATGCATATAAAAAGATTTTAAAAATGATTTGAATAAAGGCTGTGATAGCTCTTTAACTGTGTCTGAATGTCTATAACCCTTATGATCATCAACATTTCATAAAACGAAGAATGGTCCAACTTCCAGTTATTAGCAGGGGACGGGTTGCCAAAGAAGTCGTATAAGAGTCAAATTGTACCTTATTAAAATGGTTTTCACATCACACGGACTGGGCGAGAGATCTTCTGACAGTTTTATTTCAAAACTACTTTTTAATAATGATTGTTCATGCAGTATATGCATATCAAACCCGTTTATGACATTATGTTCACTTTTTGATTTCCAAATAAAACAACAAACGTATGCAGTCTGTATTCGCTTTCTTCGCAATTGTTTTGTCTATATCATTCATAGTATACAGATCTCCACAAATATTGTTTTATATACTGCAGTAAAAGAGAGCTCTGTTGAAAAAGTTGAATTTCACTTATACTTAAGAATTGAATGTGTTCTTTCTGCATTTCATCGAGGTATGGACTGTCAGAAGTTTTACACCTAATTTGCATTAACACCGAATGTGTTTATGTTAAAACTAGGTGTTAAACTTCTGACAGTTCATACCTCGATGAAATGCAGAAAAAAACATATTCAATTCTTATAATTACAACTTACTGTATTTGAATTGTTTCTTTAGTTGACACTCGTTAAAACCATTCAGTGATCAGTAACCCGGATTCTATTTTAATATTTCGTCGCGCATTAATTTAGTTGTTATAACGCCACTTCCAATTACCATAATGCAAATGGCCGCCAACAATCAGCTGCTGGACCGGTCTTCATGTACAAAAGTATGGCTTGATTACGACATCTAGATAGTAAATTAAATTATTCCTTTGAGTTTAGTCGCGGATACACTTTTCCTTTTGACGTCTCAAAGTGGACTTGGAAACTGTTATTCACAGGCATTTTTTATCAGTTTAAGTACGCTAACGTTTAAAACAATTTAATTTATATAGCGTTTGTACAGTAAACTCCGTTTTTAACGAACTCCTTTGGACTATTTAAATTCGTTCGTTATATCCAGTGTTTGATATACATGTATCCATATAACATTTTCATATAAAATAAAGGAAGAAAACAATCGGGCAGAGAACATGTGTTCCTTATATCCGGATTTTTGCTATATCCGGAGTCGTTATATACGGTATTTACTGTATCGTAAGCATGTCATTAAGCAAACTACTGCATTTTGAACCGCAACAATAACAACAACCTCATGAGTCGTTTATCCACATGTTAATCCTTTCGTTGTGAAATATCAGGAGGAATTTCAAATTGTTTCGAGTCATTTTTGGGTGTCAAATACAACTCAAATTCCCCGATAAGCTGGCTAAAAGTGTCCAAGTCCGTGTTGTTGTCGCGGTGCCGGTCATTTTGTTTGTACTTTTGCAGATAAACTCGGCGTCAATGCTCGCATCGATTATAAATCAGAATGACTCGTTGAAAAAGTAAACGGATACATTTTGTCATAAAATCTTTATTAGGACAATATTTACTTGACAGAAGAACATATGTTTTTGTATTTGGTTGAAATTCATGCCATATCGAAAATGTGTAGACACAACATGACCCACTTTTATGAATGAACAAGTAGCCGTCATGAATTTTAAGAGCAATTCTCTGTAAGCACCAAAATCTGGCGGCACGCATAGTCACGGATTTGTATAAAAATTGTCATATTTTTGTAGGTCTATCTCATATTTAAATAAAAAGTGTATTTTGTTTTTTTCAAATTCATTCGCGTTTCCATGGCAACGGTGTCAAAAGTTTTGAAAATTGTTATTTTTTTCAAATGAAGGACATGCTCCTATATTTTGATGTTTTATAGGTCATTTTATGTAAAACTTGCTATTTTTATGCCTTTTCCTTGGAGAAGAAGGTTTGTTTCAACACTCAGTCACTGAAAATAAGTTCAATCAGTCTGACGTCGAGATGAGAAAAACACAACTTTTAACTCAAAATTTTATGTCAAAAATGTGATTTTGCGGGTGTTTTAGTCTCTTTTATCTCAAAATCGCAGCCACATCCAATATTTTGACTCCTATATTCTGTTAGTGCAAGTTTCTATATCATAAAATCAAAAATAAAATCAGTGGGCACTCCTAAAACGAATGTAAAATTGAATGCTGAATATTGAGAAAGTAGTGGTTTTTAACCTTAAATTTTCAGTATTTGTTACCTCCCCTTATCGTGACTCTTCACAACAACAACAACAATGTCTGGAACTGTCTGCATTTTGGCATTTAAGGATGATAATTATGATAAAAAGTTGTGTTGAGGACATTTTTCTTTCTAAGAAGCCTTACTCAAGAAGAGAATACACGTATTTTATCAGAGGTATCTTGTTTAATATTGTCAAATGTTGTGGATTTCAAAATTTGTAGCATGCATAAATGCACAAACATAAATGTACCGGAGAAAGACGGCTATGTGCACACATACATGCGATAAATGTACTCTATTCAAGTACGTTTGGCAACTTAGAAAATATAAATAAGTATAAGTTTAAATTACAAATACTTAGTATTGATTTCATCGGCGAGTGATCAAGCGACGGAAATCAGTTCAGATTTGTGTTATCATGAAACGTTGATACGTACATGTTTATCATTGAAAGAGAATGATGTGACGTACAAATGCATTACGAGTAGTCAGCACTGTTTCATAAAATATACATGTAGCGAACCAGAAAGTACATGTTCTGTTTAGAAGCTTGATGTGAAGCCATCACATGCACACAAAGCAACACTTAATAGTTCATAAATACAATAATGCAAAGTTCCACAAAATAAAAGACTCTTAAATACTTGACACTAAAATAATCCTGTCTTAACGACTTCGACAGTAAATTGCCAGTGTTATCTGTTTTAGCCGATTATCTTACTTTAGGTTAAAATGAAAAACATACTGACAGTACTGGAGACAATGGCAATCATCACCCTTTGTCAATATTAGCAATAAGTGTCTACTCAATTAAGACGTGACACTAATTATCCCCAACTTCAATTTTGTTTAAATACATACATCAAAACGACGACAAATTATTGATAAGCAATAATATTATAATTCTTGCGACAAAGAACAATATCTGTAATAAAAAGTTTAGAATAAAAGAACAAAGTCATGAAAATATTACAACTTTTAATTATATACAATAATTATTTTTTAAACATACTCGAAAGATAGTAAACTGCAGTACCTCATGCAAAAATTATATAAAATTATATCTTATAAAACCTTTTATAGAATTACATGTACATTTTGTACATTGTGCAAAAGGCATTAATTTTTAAAGGAAAAATTAATCCTTTACGCCGCGTCACGCGGCATGGTACTTGTCGCATATCGCAAATGACACGCGGCATATAGATGCAGCATATACAATCATATGTCACGTGATGCGACATGGTTTTATTGCTCCCGCGTTGTAAAACCTCCCGCGCTATAGCGCGGCAAAAACGGAATCCGCCTGTGCTGTACTGTATACCCAAAGGAGATCGCCATGTTACCTGTGATCATTTCGAGAAAATGGATCTTTATTCCTCTTGGAACAGGTGAGGAACATACTTTATTACATATCTTTATAATTATGTGTATCAGTGATATATACATTTTCCTTGATTGCGTCACCTACACATTCAGATCTGAGACAATCATTGGCAAGTGACTCTGCCTATATAACAGCCAGTGAAGATCATGATTAGTTATCCTAATTGATTTTGAGTATTCTGTTTGACATCTTTCACGCACGTATTATTTTCCGCTTGGGGGAGGGGGCGGGGGAGGCAGGCAATGAAGGAAGGGGTCACCCACAAACGGCAAAAACTGCTGTTTAAATCCTGAAGCAAATACTCAGGGTCGGATTTGTTCTAATTCCCGGGACCCGTACCGGAACTTGAAGAACTAAAGTAAAATTCCCATCCCGTGAGCCAACAGCACATGTCGAAACCCCATCCGTCAGGCAAAAAAGGCTGTCTAAAGTCCGGCGGAACTCCCACTCACGGGTGAAATAAAGAGAAGCGCATCATTGATCTGATATTTTACTTTAAATGATGGTTAGGACCCAACAATACTATCTTACATAATCATTCTGTTCTCAGTGTCAAGTGAAAGAACACAAGATATATTGACAAAGCTGAACAGTGCTTTAAGTCAGTACTGTAGTCAGTTGTAAAAGCTCATGAGGGCTTATGTTAATTGTAAATGTCTCGCCGACACAAATAAATATTATTTTATCTTATCTTAGTACAAGAAACTATTTTTTCAAATGATTTGCCAAACCTATTAGAGTATGTTATCCAAAGGCTCTATCAGTCTGTATTCTCAGAGGAGAAAAAAACACTTCGCAGCATTTCAGACACAAACTAGCAGTTGTGTAGACATAACTGTCCGTCATCAAGGAATGAGCATATGTAGAAAAAAAAGTATTTTTTTTTTTAAATTATGGTGGAATAAGACCAAAAGTGTTTTTATTACAATGTATGTTATATAACTTAATTTAAAGGGACAATCCCTACAGCTGTACCGCAAACTATTTTAAAACGCTGAATTTGCTGATAGCGACTTGAATGTATAGCTTAAACTTTAAGGTTAAATAATAATACTTGCAAATATTCTATTATTTATTCCTTTGAAGTTATTTGATTTTACATCTGTTTTAGGAAGAGCCTCTTTAAGAAAAACAAAGCAAATGCAATAGAAAGGGTTATGTGCCCTTTGACGTACACAAAATATGTGACATATTTTTAGAACTGTTGGTTTGCATTACAGACTTGCATTTTTAGCTCACCTGAGCACGAAGTGAAGTGCTCAGGTGGTATATTGTGATCGCCTCCCGTCGTCTGTCTGTCATCTGATGTCTGTCCACACTTAACCTTGTGTACGCAATAGAAGCTGCATCTTAATGAATCTTGGTCAGAATGACAAACTTGTTGGTCAAGATCGAACATGGGTCATCTGAGGTCAAAAACTAGGTCACCGGGTCAAAGCATAGAAAAACTGTGTGTATGCATTAGAGGTTGCATTTTTCATTTGATTTTCTTGAAACTTGGTCAGTATGATTGCCTTGATGATATCTAGGTCGAGTTCATACATGGGTTATCTAGGGGTCAGAAACTAGGTCACCCGGCCAAATCATAGAAACAACCTTTTGTTTGCAATATAGGTTGCATTTGTCATTGGATCTTTCATGAAACTTGGCCAGTATTATGATTGTCTTGATAAAATTTAGGTGGAGTATGCATATGGGTCAGCTGAGGTCAAAAACTGTGTCACCCGGTTGTAAACCTTGTGCATGCCATACAGGTGACATTTACAACCAAATCATCATGTGAATTGGTAAAAAGGTTTGCCTTGTCAAGGTCAATGTTCATGATATATAGTTTAGGTTTGAAGTTTGGTCAAATCATAGGAAAACCTTGTGTATGTAACAGAGGCTTCATTTCTCATTGGATCTTCATGGAACATTCTAAGAATAAGCGTCCTAATGACATCTAGATAGAGTCTCATAATGGGTCATCATTGGTCAGAAACTAGATCACCAGGTCAAATTATAGGAAAACATTGTGTATGCAATAGAAGCCTCATTTTATATAAGATTTATGTCACTTGACCTTGACCTTTGTATTGAGAGCAATGGCACTCAGGTTAGTGATACAGAGTCATCATGGCCTTCTTTGTTTTATCTATAATAAATGATAAAACTCGACAGAGGCTCCTGTAATATTCTGTTTTTATGTTACATGTACATGTAAGTTTTATCGTGACTATACACATTAGAGAAGATTTTAAATCTTATCTTAATGTCACTTTGAAATCATAATCATAAAGATCTGCATATTTGCTAATATGTTAAATCTTTCTTCAATTTCTAGCTATAATAAATTACACTTTCGAGGACTGTTCCCCAAATTATTATTTGATTATTTTACCGATTTTCGTTGTGACTCTCATTTGGTGAATTTAACTGCTAGGCCTGGAAAAAGGTTTGTGTTTGGTTACAGTAGTCGGAACGTAACAGTTGTCAAAATTTGCGTATATCGTGCATATAACGTGCGTGTAACGTGCGTATAACGTGCGTGCACTCATCGTGTATTTTGTCAATCGTATATCGTGTATCATATCGTATCATTCATCGTGCAACGTGCACCATAGGCCAGGTGTAAACGGCGGATCCGGCGGATCCGGATCCGGATCCAATATAGATTATATAGGGTAAACAAGAGGGTGTTACGGATCCACTCATAATTTTTTTATTTGTTAATATTTTGAAATAATTTGAGCACTAAATAAAAGCTGAATGTTACAGCTTTGTGTACATGTATAATTTTGACATGTTTGGCGGATGAAAATATGTATGTTTTAATATCAAATATGGACGATCATTTCAGATTTCAGATCACCCGGGTTAAAAAAAATGGGTATCGCGGATACATTCATAACTTATTTATTTATTAACAAATTGAAATAATTTGGGTACCAAATAAAAACTGAATGTTACAGCTTTGTGTACATGTATAATTATGATATATTTGGCGGATAACAATATGTATGTTTTAATATCAAAATTGAACGATCAGTCCAGATTTCATATCATCCAGGTTTAAAAAATGGGTATCTCGGATACATTCATAACTTATTTATTTGTTTATATTTTGAAATAATTTGAGCACTAAATAAAAGCTGCATGTTACAGCTTTGTGTACATGTATAATTATGATATATTTGGCGAATGAAAATATGTATGTTTTAATATCAAAAATGAACGATCATTTCAGATTTCAGATCATCCAGGTTAAAAAAATTGGGTATCGCGGATACATTTATAACTTATTTATTTATTAACAAATTGAAATAATTTGGGTACCAAATAAAAACTGAATGTTACAGCTTTGTGTACATGTATAATTATGATATATTTGGCGGATGACAATATGTATGTTTTAATATCAAAATTGAACGATCAGTCCAGATTTCATATCATCCAGGTTTAAAAAATGGGTATCTCGGATACATTCATAACTTATTTATTTGTTTATATTTTGAAATAATAAAATACGTGTCAACCACAGGTGTTGTTTATTGTCATGGGGTACATATCGTTTATTGAATTTGAGGACGTCGGCAGATCATACGCACGTGTCATGAAATGAATTCTACATTAACTACAAACGGCAAGATTACAAAAAGATAAAATAAGTATATTATGAGAAAAAAGAAAGAAATAAGCATACATTGACAATCAGTTACAATCTCAAACTTTCATATAATTTTAACTTCAATACTAAAAATACGAGTGAGATAATGAGAAAATTTAGTCCAACTGCATAACATGTTTGAACTAGGAAGACACACACAATACAATTTCATATATGCCGAGACTGTATTAAAAAATGAAAAATAATGGTAAAATAAAGTATTTAGGTATAAACAAATCTAAGAATGGCCATTGGCACCGAACCAAAATAATTAATAATTTAATAGTTACTGCTTTGAAGGTTCACATCAGGATAACCAAAATTGTTGTTTTTAGCGCGAGCCAACTGCGATATTGCAATTTTTAACTAGAAACTAAGGACATTCATACAGACATACACTCAACAAAATTCCTAAACGGTCACTTCAATAATAAGCTAAATATTTATAATTTACTTACTCAATTAATTCGGATTTACCTACTAATTTAATTATCAAGTTATTTCCCCACAAGGTTCGTCCTATACTGACGTATGGATCCGAAATATTTGGTTTTATAAATATCCCTTTTAAAAAATAATTGCAATAATTAATAAATGCTAGAGAAAATCCATTTCTTTTTCTAACAACAACCACGGTACAAACGTATGCAAACGGGGGCTTTAATACTCATTAATTACAATATGAAAATTAATTGATACATAATTTAACAAAGAAAGTTTGTCGACCATACTCCTGTCCCTTATCGTAAAAGGTGTTGAATGCTGATTGGTAATTAACAGTCGATTACAATATACAATCAAACGCGGGCAACAATAAGTGCCATTTTTACACTAAAAAAACACACTTTGAAAGTTACAAATATTTTATTTTATAACTCCGGAGAAAAATGTTTAATCTAAAAACACTAAACACTGCACTTAAAGACAAATATGCAGAAACACGTTTTGACTATCAGTATTAAAAAAGAAGTGAGAAGAAAATACCTAAACTAACTTTTATTATAGGTGCTTCTAAGGACAAAATAATTAATAAATCGATAATCACTTCATGATAGGTAATCTACTCACTGTATTTATTTACTCCAGGAAGACTCAGAAAAAGCAAAAAGCAAGTAACTGTACTAATGATAAACACCTCAGCAGGACTTGTAATTATACCCTGGCAACGACTCCATATTCTTCATGACGTGTTATCTTCCCACATCTAGTCAGGTCAAGCTTATAAGATACAGAGCATAACAAAAATCTATGAATCACATGAAAGACTTTCTTTAATTAGAATTCAAGTTCTTTTCCTTTACATATAAGGATTACCATATAAGTAACACATATATTGCCCTTCCTTCAAATCAGACACACTCCACTATAGCCAAGTAAAAACGCTTATATACTGTAACAATAAATGAGTGCGAAAAAGTAAAAATATAAAAATTACCTTGTACTAAACTAGTTCTCTTCTTAGCAGACAGAAAACAATCTTAGGTGAATATAGATCTATATTATCAGTTTCTGGTAGGATAGTCAAAATGATTCAAAACGTTTTCAGTAGAAATACAATGTTCAAAGTATAATTATTTGTAGGAATAGAAATCAGCGGCCGACTTTCTATCCCTTTAATAATCTCTTATTTCATGAACAAAAATAAAAAATCATTTCAAAAGTTCAATATTATTTTCAGAAAACAAAACTTTCTAAGTTTCTAAATAGAATATATAAGAAAAGTGCTACACGCCCTTGAACGGCCTCATTCCAAAAAAAAAAATCAGAAAGTTTAAAGGGTGAATATTAGAAAGTGGTGATCATGAAATTATTTGAGCCAGTAACAATTTAATTTTGATAACTGGTTTCAGAGAAATATAATTTTAATGTTTTTATATTGAATATAGAAAATAACAATTAAAGGGCAATAACTCTGGAGATACTTATCCAATCTTGACGAAAGTTGTGTGTGCACCGCGGCATTATGCTCACTTATTTTAAGTTTCATGAAATTATAGCCATTTGTTCTTGAGTTATGACTCCGGATGGACGGACGGACGGATAGAGTCCGAAGGACAACGCCAAAACACTATCCCACCACCTTTGGCAGGGGATAAAAACACCATATAGTGACATTTCATTTTTATATCTATGTTTAACTAGCCTGAATTTGTATGAATTCAAATTTTTTCCTCTATTGTTTAGTGTTGTACTTAAGAGTACTTTTGCTTCCGTAAGAAACTTTTGTACTTATTTTGATCAGCTATACTCAGTATACCTATTCCCGGTATGTAACAATTACTGGGAAAGGCCGCTAAATACTTCCCTGTAGTTTCCATTCTCATTTGTTCTGTTTTAATTATTTTCCTTTGTCTTTGTTGTTAGTAAGCATGAGGAAATATATATATTTTCCCTATGTTTAAACACTGAATGAAAATTTGATGACAGTTTGTCTGGAAATGACCTCCGTAACAAACATGTAACAGATGTATTTATACAAATTTTATATCAAAATGTTCAGAATAAAACTAGCTGTTTAAAATATTAAACTCCAAATTCACAGTACTGTAAATTGGGTAATAATAGCGATGATTTAATTTTCGCCATTTCGTAAATTATCCACTTTGCTAATTTAAAAATCTCGCTAAAGATTAATTTCACATAGATTTACTATTGACAATTCTCCCAGTCTGTCTGCTGATAAATCGCAAAATTTTCGTCGCGTGACAAAAAACTAAAAATTTAACTAGAATTTCTTTTTCACAGAAACAACAAAGTATAATGAAACTGCCTTTAAAGTAACAATAATGCTGTCTTGGTTGAAAATGTCTTACAGTACAGTTTACAGGTTATACCCGGTACTATACATTGTATACGGGCAAAATGAATTTGATAGACATCATGTACATACAGTACTGATTTTAATATTAAGTTTCTGTGAAGTTTCTACAATTTATGGTGCAAATTTCTTCATCCGCTGCAAAAGATATTTTGAAAAATACATTCTATGCACTTAAGTTACATGTACATGTAATACTCTTGTTAGGATTTCCCAGGAGTAGAAGTTGATTGTCTCTTTCTCTTGCACCTTGTGGTGTATCTACGAGATAGTTAAATATTATTGCAATATTCAAAAACAGACAACTGGCATCATGTAATTCCAATATATTTGCAAGATTTTGAAATTAATATATATAACATTTAGGTTTTATCAGCAATCAAACAATAAACGAAACTTGCAAACTCTGGGTGTCAGTGTTTATGTAATTTATGGCTCCCTTGCTGTGCCTATGTGGCCACTGACATCTAGCAATTACTTGATAATTTAATAGATATCATATACATAACTGTAACAACATTTTCAATGTTGAGAGATTTTCCTGGAGTAAAAGGGTACATTGTACTGTTAATTGAAATTGAATTAATATCAAAATTAGCCGATGTTTGATTGTAGCGACGAGCTTGTTTTTCAGGGTGAAAATTATTATTAGTGGTTTATTTGTAAATAAACTTTGAAACTTTGAAAAAAAAACGTTGAAGTTCTCGGCTACCTACAACCCTGTGTGAATACCTTAAATAAAATATGACTTACCATTCAAAGAACGAAAGTATTAAATATAATATAATATACTATACATATAATATAGTATACATATAATGTTACAATTGAATCCGTGAGCTTTCTAATGTAGTATATATTTCAACTGGCGGATCTGATATTCGGGAACGAACGCTCATTTTTAACATTAAATCATATACGCGTTCCACCAATGAATACGGCAAAATTATACCAAATAATAAAGCTACATCTTTCAGCTTTTATTCCGTAACACCCTCTTGTTTACCCTATATAATCTATATCGGATCCGGATCCGGATCCGCCGGATCCGCCGTTTACACCTGGCCTGCACCATATACTATACACGATACACGATATACGATTCCCGATGCACGATAATCCATACGGTATACGTACGATTCGGTGGTGTATTCCGTAGTTAATCGTTTTATTTAGCGTGTACATCTCTTCCCCCTCCCCAATAAAAAAAATGCTGACTCCAGTTTATATTATTTAGTGTAGATGCGGGCGAGAAAGACTTCCGGGACAGGTCAAAGATATTTTCACCTCATATGCGAAATTTAGGTCATTTTTGGCAACGGAAAGGACATCTTTTTTATCTAAACTGCTGTTGTCAATGGATTCCTTAAAGTGCAGCAGTCAAGGTACGCCCGCTTCGAAGCAACATATCGTCCATATTACAGAAATAAAAAAACTTATTGCATCGGTTCGCTAACGCTCCCTCGCAATAAATTTGTTTATTCCTGTAATATAGACCTATAACCTATACTTAAATTCCCGATATTGAATTAAAACTATGAATTATACTGCCTGTCAGTGATTGGAATAATATATCCATTAGCTGACATAAAGAGAAAGGCAATTAGGTAGTGTCTTTGACTGATTAATTAGTTTGAGCAAGGTCTTTCAAATTACTATTGAAAGACCTTGGTTTGAGTGTCATCAAAAGCCTCGATGTCATTCAAAACAGGGTCCATACTGTCCAAAATAAAGGTCTCCGGCTGGACTTAAGTGCATTGTCCTCTACTCCTGCCTACCTGTTTGAACTTGAGGCTGGGGCTCTGCCCCTTAGACTGAGGCGCCAGGAATAGATTCTCAAATACTGAGCGAAGTCAAGAATTTTGTCAGTGAGATCAAAACGCACGGCTATTTTGTAAGATCCTCCTACAATTAAGTGCCCCATGAAAACAAAATGAACAAATCTGACATACCGCATCTCGCAAAGTTAAAAACTCAAATGAATATCAGTTATTTTATACTCTGGACATCTACATATATACACAGATGGGTCTAAAAATAGTAGCTTCAGCTGTTGTAATCCATCTAAACAGGTCTGTTGCAATCATAGGCAAATTGGCAAATTATTGTTCCATTTATAAGGAATACTCTATAACCGGTTCCTGTATTTATACAACAGAAATGATAACAATAGATACTGCATTGAGCTGGCTTTTACATCATCAACCTAAAAAACTTGGTCTATTGTATATATTTTCAGATTCACTATCATCTCTGGTCTCAATGAAATAAAAACAACAGTCATTCTAGACCAGAGTTATTGAAAACATTATTATTATTCATAAATTTTATCAATGCCTAAAAACAGGCTTACCAGTTACCATGTCATAGTGCCCAGCTCATGTAGATTTATAGTAATATCTGGTAATGAGAACAGATGATGTAGACAAAAGGGGCCTGGTTTAGGGGCCATCATCCAGGACATTCCATACTCACCCACAGAAATATATGCCAGGATTCAAACCACTATCCTGGATGGATGGTGTAGAGAATTGAAACTAAAAAATACACATTTTGCCACAAAACAGTGCGACCTGGCCGTCCTATGGGATACTTGACAAATTACAAAATGGACAAATCAATCACACGTCTTAGGCTGGGCGCAAAGTTACTACCAACCAGCTCGGGTTGGTACATACTTTTGGTTGACCAGGTTTGCATCCAGTGCATTGTAGAATGTAACACCCCTCACTGGCTATTTGACTGCATAATCTTTCACCACTTAAGCCAGAAATGGATAAGCTTGGACTTGCATGGTTTCACTATTAATGATTATTCTCAGTCCAAGAAAATTTAAACCCTAAGTAAATGTGTATAGAGGTTCTTGGAAAATAACATAGTAGACTGTCATATGACTGATAAAATTCAGTAACCTAATTTACTCTAGTTGCTATCAAACCCCTTTCTGTAGGTCACTAGTCAAAATCCTAAACAATTCTTGTATAAATGCAATTTTTGATTTTTAACAAGTACTTTGTATTTTAATTGTACTAGTAAATAAGCTTTTTTACTGGTTAGTGGGTGTTGATTTATATTGGCAACCCAAGAACATAAAATTCAATCTTGTTATAATTTAGCAAATCATAGTCTGCACATAACAGAAATTAGCAGGGCGTGACAGGTGACATGTTAATAGGGGTTGCCCAACCACTGTACCTGTTACATGCCTGTTTCAGTTATAAAATACTAATATAAACTTTAATTTATATCTTATATATAATTTAATACTGTATGGTAGTTTGCACTATCTGTATGGCACCATATAATAATTATAATTAAACAAATATCACTGCCTATTATCTGTAATCTGTGGGGGATAGAGGGGTAGGGGTTTGGGTTCAGGATAAATGTAAGCCGGTTTCTGCTTACAAACCTACTCCTACTACCTCCAGTTGAATGAAACATCAACCATATCATGATCATTAAGTATATCCTTGCCAGTTTGGACTGGCCACTGGCCATACAGATGCTTAATCTTATCACCTGCATCTTTCTTAGCAGTTTAACTATAACAGACTTACTTCAGAATGGGACACATAGAAAAAATGATTTTATTTAAGTTGTATACCTTGAAATAAGTTTTATTAGATTTGTAATATATATCCATCTTGTGAGAACACTCACACTTGATTAAGAGTTGTATTTTAGTATTACAAGTAGTTCTTTTACTGAAGATCCTACCTGAAACCCCACGTTAAGTAAAATGTTTAACTTTCATAAATAACATTTGAATAGTAAGTTCTGCAAAGAGCTTATATATATTTAAGTATACACTAGTATGATATCACTAGAAAATCACCATAATCATTTTGTATAAAATGCATGAATAAAAAAAAAAAAAAAAAAAGATTTAAAAGGCTAAGATGGCAAAATTGTGCTTGTGTAGACTTCCCGTAAAGCATGTGATACCGGCTAACACCTATTTTTCAGTAGTTTTATTTTGAACACCTCTATATTGTGTGTAGTTTGTAATCTTAATAGCTTAATAAAGAAAATAATATGAACATCAGATCTATTACTAAGTTACAATTTACTCTGGTCTCAGTAGACCGGTTGTATAGTTATGTAGTCATATAGTACTTCTGACAGATCTCCTCTGGTTATATTCATAAATTGAATCCATTTTAGAAATCCTTCAAAGGGCCTTTTTACCTGTTACTGTGGCAGAGGCGGTGCTTGAACTCTGTCCGGTTTATTAAATTTGTTCCTCATCTCTGATAGTTTCCTTAAATGCCTAGCTAACATTAATTTGAACAAATATAGATCTTTTTAGATCTTTCTTCATATCTAAATTCCAAAATAACTAAAAAAACATGAGTACCATCATGCTGAGCTCTATTCTGCAGCCTCATAGTTATTGAGGTTTTTGAAACATGTGAGGTTACACCCCCTTTATAAATATAGAGTGTTGCTGAGCGCTTTCATATTGTTGTAAGTCTTCCATCAATTTATTTGCTAATGCTACATGTGTATTCAAGGAACAATTTTTCCAAATGATCTACTACATGTATAGTATAAAAGTAAAAGGTAAAGTGTTTGTTTATTATAGTGTCACCCCTATTTAAAGGGCCAGCCATTTTTGACTTATGAGACACCTTCTTTTTGAGCACATTTACCTCCCAAATCCTATCCTTTTATTGCCAGGTACCAGGCAGGTAGGCATACAATTACCATTATTTAACTAGCCGGCGGCTCACAAACCGGCTATATCAGAACGGACCCCTGGTGGGATTCGAACCTTTGACCTCCCGCTCCAAAGGTGGATGCCTAAACCACTAGACCAAGGGAGATGGTATATGTACATGTATTACCACCTCATAATATCAGCAGAGTTATGAACATAGGATATGCAAACAAAATCAATCTTGGACATATGTGTACATCTAAATGCTATAGTCTCATAGCCTTTATACTGATGAAACTACTTATGTAAAAAATGCCATCAGATAAATTAAATATGGAATGTACATCATTTTTCTGCCCAGTAATAAACCATCCATTGAATTGTTCATTGTATCTTCTTCATCATCAGTATGTCAAATAAACATATAATTCCATATAAGATTATATGTTACATGCACATACATGTATGTGTTAATACCACATATGGCATCTTGAGGCTGTGAGATGTGTATTCTCCAGGGTTCTAATTGAATCTGCTATCCACCACTGGACCATTGCATTATTCTACAGAGGGTCCAAAATAATTTTGAAAATAAGTTTTAACCTGTTTTTGGTTCATATCCTAGAAAGTTTTACAAATTTTATGCTAAAATGGGTGAGAAAAGTTATAATACATAACAGTCATAACTTTAAAATTACTACCCCCATAAAGTATTACCCCAACCACCTCGACAGGGGTTCTGAATCAAAAAAGAATAGTAGCAGTGACATAAAGTATGTGGAACTGCGTGCCAAGAATTAAACTACATTGAAATAAAAATGAACTTTAATAACCTTCTTCACTCTAGAAAATATCACTGTTTCCAAGAGGTTCATTTTTCATATGTGTTTTTATATACCCCACCTATTGAATAAGCCCACTTAAACAAAATATAAAGTAGCATGATATAAAACTTTATAAATAATTAATCACCATAGTCCTCAGTACATAAAAAAACCGCATTTCGCTTTAATTATCTTCCCTTCTCTTAGAATAATCCTAGATTTCTAGAGGGACAATTTTCACTTTCGGGCTACCGGAAAAAAAGTCTAAATATTGTTCAAAACTTTTTTCTGTTAAAACATTTGTCAAATTAAGGGGCCGTATAATCATCACAACTATAAATACTACAAAATAACATTAAAAACCCCGTTCCAAATGCTTGATTTATTCGAAAACGCCATTTCAAGCCTTCAGTTTCTTCAGTGTCAATTTACCCCACCCACTTGACAGCCATCAACATATCCATTCAAGGTTCCAGTATAAGATTATTATATTTGAAAATTTATATGCCACGGTCCTAAAAGGTGTCTTTAATGTAGAATTTATTTAACGAAAAGTGTTGATGGCAATTAACTTTAATTACGCCCATTTTCTCGCACATTTGGATCAATTTCCTGCAAAAGTCACTCCGACAGGTGTTCAAATTTGATACATACTGTGATATGAAAACTGTGGATCTTTGTCACTTATCGATGTCATTTTTTATTGTTAAGGTACGAAGCTAATTGATCTGATTCTTTCGGTCTGATTAAAAGGTCTAAATTTAGATAAATTGTGAAATCCCAAAGTGATCGTATAACGTGTAATCCGTTTAGCGTGTAGCGTGCGCTTCGTACATCGTGTATATCGTGTATCGTTCTGAATCGCTCATCGTGTATTTACCGAACGTGCAACGTGCGTCTAACGTGCGTGTATCGTGCGTACATCGTGCGTGTATCGTGCACTCCGTGTGACAACTGTTACGTTCCGACTACTGTATTAACTAGGCCTACATACCATTTATCACATTTGGATATGGCCTTTAGTTGATTCTTTGTGGTGAATGCAAGATGACGATCTGGGTCCATCTCGATGAATCCACTTTGAAATCGTTGATTCGCCAATACTCATGAAATCTCTGTCTATCTACAACAAACTTAAATACGCACATTTGCAAAGACAATTATATCCTTTAACTGTTCTGACAAGAAGCTCTCATCCTTATTAAAGGCTTAAATGATTTTGTTGCCTTTTGACGAGTTAAAGATTTTTCTCCTATATATTTCAATGGGCATACATAGATCGATAACGCTTAATCGATAAACCCGATAAGCTGCTTTCAAGATAGACACTTTCACTGATAAGCCAATAAATTTGAAGAGATTTCTGGTGATGGTTGAAATATGCGCATACAGAAAAGGCTAATTTTATAACTTGTTTTATGCAAAACTTACTTCGATGTCGACTGTTTTCGATTGACGATGAAACTTACTCGTGTTCTTGTGGAAAATGATCTTCCATGACCGCATCAACGATGTACACAACAGGACAATACGACTACTCTCTTACAACTTCTTTCACCTGCAAAACTAAACAGCTGTTACGAGATCAGGATTAATGGTATATGTCAGTTGATACATGCGGTATAAGTAACATGGCTTCGGTCATGGCTCTTGTGAGCGACATGCCGTCCAATTGTTATGAACAGTTGTTTCAAGGCAAATAATGTTGTCATCTTTTGTCATTTTCGTAATAGTAAATAGCGCAGCAGGACGCCAATAAAGTTGTCATCTTCTGTCATTTTCTTCATAGAAAATAGCGCGGCATGACGCAAATAATGGTGTCATTTTCTATCATTTTTTTTCGTAGAAATAGCACGGCAAAACGTAAATAAATGTGTCATCTTCTGTTATATTCGTCAAATAAAATAGCGTGGCAAAACGTCGATAATTGTGGCATCTTCTGTATTTTACTTCATAGAAAATAGTGCGGCACGACGCAAATTATGGTGGCATCTGCTGTAATTTTCTTCATAGAAAATAGCGCGGCACGACGCTAACACCGTCTCCACGAATGGGTGCCAACAGATGCTTTGTGTTTTAAATGAAATAATAGATTAATGTTTATAACATCAATCTATTGAATAAATCAAACAGTATACACTCAAGTACAGTAGACCGGATTGATTTTATTCTTGCTTTAGTACGCTGATTTCTGAATGCGTTATTCACTTAAATTTAGTGTAGCAACACCTGAATTACTATGGACACTCAACTATACTTAATTTCAGGAAGAACCTAAGTGTATTCTCTTTAGGGAAGTCCTAAAATCAAACAGCTTTCAGTGGACTATAACCTAATTACAGTTACAGTTAGTCCTACTTCTTGTTACAATATAACATTGTAACAATACACTATTTGTTACAAGTACTTCTAAACGTTTTCAAAGTACAAATACATGGAATTGTTTCTGCTGACACAAAGTGTACCTGACAATATCTTACACAATTTCCTTTCTTTCAAATAGTCAAAGTTTTCTCAACACACAGTAGAAACCAAGCTGTCAAATATTCAAGCACCGACGAAAATAACTGACAACTCCACTAAATATTTACTTCGAAGTATTGCTTAATAAAGCTTACACTCAAAAGTGTCCATTTATATGACATTCTCAAAACAAATCTCCAGACTGCCGGGCTTATTAATATGCATGCGTAACGTGGAGTACCCTGATGCAGAACCAATCAACAAGCAGTATTTCAGATCGAGGTTGCTGAATTGTAAATGGTTGCCGAACACACCGGCTCAATGAATCAACCAAATCAAACAAATGCTACCAAACAACCACGAAATATCAAATTATTGCAGAATCACTCTAAAACACTAATATTCGTTTGTATTAATCTATAAATTAAAACGAAAACCTTTTAAGACCCCAACGCAAATGATTGGGTTATGAATATATCAAACATAAACAGCTGATCCAAAAAACATGTCTTGTATATTTATTTTCTGACAGTTTTCCAGTTCTATTTTTGCTTTAATTAACTATTCAAATGGCAGCAACTACTCATTTTCTACGTTCACTAATTCATTACAGAGAAAATCACCCTACACCAGAAAATAATATCAACATGCAAAGCAAATAATTCTCTGCATTTGCACCAGGAATACCCTATAGACGGTTCCTGATTTGTACTGATATATAATCATTTATATTTGGGTAATGTTAAAAATGAAAGAAGACCGATTAAAACTATAAAATTGAATTTATAATTATTTCTTTGTTGTTCTAAGCTTTCGTTTCGTCTGAAATAAATTTAAACTTGCATATAAGTCTACGGTATAGACTGAGTTTTCATCTGTTATCAAATGGAGAAATGAACGCGACATAACAATCCGATTGGTTTATTTGCCAGTATGACGTCACGGCCAAGCCGAGAATTATGTATTATCATAAAATAGCAAAAGAACTTCAGCGCACCCGGTTAACATGTACGTTGAAGCTTACTCCGTAGGGAATCCTTACAAATACTCGTGTTAGATATCTGTGACGCTTGTAGTTCTTTATTTCATTAGAAATAGAAGAAAAAAATTTATCAATTAGTATTTTTAAACTACACTTGTTTATATTCCACATTTTAATGTCAAACTATCTTCACCACTGTCACTTAACAGTCATTCTAGGCAAGCTTTGTGCAAATTGCGCTGTTTATTCTGGTAAGGTTTCGTAACGGGGCTGATCCAAAACTATAAAACCGCATCTAACCAGAGACAAACAAATAACTATCATCATTTTATGTATTTGATCTGGTCCGCCTCCGTGGCCGAGTGATAAAGATAAAGATAAAAAAACTGATTTAACGTCGTATATAATCTACAGCCAACATAAGCTACAATGCTATTGTGCGACAAACAGGGTATACAGTAACAAGTTCTTACCTTTTTCCAGAAGCAGTAAGTTTCTCTTATAACCGAATTGGTTAACATCACTGTAACTTCTCATAGACTGAGGGCCATTGGTTCGAGCCCTGCTACCGACCATTTCTCGGGCTGAATGTGAGAAAGTTGGCAGTTTCTTACGGAGGATAGCAATCTAGAACTGGTTCTTTCCAGGAACAATTTTAGATAAACTGCCTGTCTGTTAAAACAACAATACAAAAGATACAACAAAAACATCGATAAAATAGCGGCATTTAAAGTTTTGGAAGCCAGAACTACGTGTACAATATATCTCACAAGAACAAAACTTGCTACAAAAACTGTGGGAACTGTTAGACAAATATATGACTTTGAAAACTTGCTCTTAATAAAAGAGCAAGTATATCTAGTAGCTCTATTACCACAATTTCTGTGTCACTTAATCTAGTGTACTCACCCTACCATGTGATGATACATTTTGTTTGTTCCTGAGCTTCTGTTCTGACATCACTGCACTGACGTGACCACTACACACTGTTAAAAGTGTCCACTTTTTTTAAATAATCCGACCACGTTATACACTGTTAAAAATGTCCAATATCTAAAAAAGTCCTAAACTTCCTTCTCGAATCAACGACATCTCTGGAAACTGAAAATCACTTTCTTTCAGCGTGAAATGAATAATCCAATGCCAAAGTTTTTAAGGTGATTCTTTTCTATAACGTAATTGCAACAATAATTGAATGGTATGGCCATGTATGGAAGTTTATGAGAGATAGTAGTGCTTAAGTAGTCCTGGTTAACATTAACTTTCTTCTCCCTCGTCACGAGGAACATCCGGTCTCGAATTCTGAAGTGCGGTAAGTTCGTACGTATACTAGGTATAAAATGGAACAACTCCGAACATATGTGTTAGTCCAGCTCTGTGGAGTTTAGTACAAAGTACGTGTTCATCATTTTATAATAATGCCTTATGAAGTACTGCGATATATGACCTTTTAAATCTATAAAATGCACTTCCAGTTTCAAGGATGAAATATGATGAAATTCATCCAATTCTCCATTACTGTTACAGTAAGACTGTTATAGTACTGTAAGCACTGTTCACTGTTCATCCCCAAACATTATAAAATGAATACTGATGTACTACGACGAGCTATAAAATCTAACAGTTTTGAAAAATGTTCTTGTATGTGACGTAACAAAGTGTTCAAATAAATACTGATTCACTGTTTGCGAAAATGTTACTGCCAGTGACACACGTTGGTTGCCATTTTGTAACAGATGCGCATTTAAAGTTGAACGTTATTTGGGTATAACTTAAAACCGGTGGGTTCATCCTTCTAAACCGTGTCACATTACTAAACACAAATACAATTTACACTGTGGTCAACATTGTCCTTAAGTTGAATATTACTCCATAGGCTACTGTATTGCACCGAACTGTACTATAATAGATCTCCATTTTATCCAGCAACCTAAAATATACAACATTATCAACAATCAAAGTAATAGTTACAATCGAATGAAAAGTAATGTATTTAAAACATATTCAATCATACGCCTATGTTATATAAACAAACAATTATACATGTACTCAATAACTGTGTACCGGTAATATTAATGTGGCCTGTATTTAACTATCCTCATAAATCCTGGAATCATTTATTTAACAATCAACCGACTTCAATAAATGCATCCATGAAACTTACCGAACTATAGACCAAGGAAAGTCTTACAGTCTACCTCACTGTGATACATGTATGTCAGTAGTCTGTACTGTTAAACTGCAAGGTTAACAACAAGATTGTTAGTCAAAACATTTAAACATTATACTTGCTATTTCTTACTTCTCATATCTAAATTTTGCACGAAATACACGTACCAAAATTTCAAATACACAAACGAAATGTAACACGACTTAAGCGAGAAAGTTATACCCGTGTACACTTCAATGAATAATTTAAAGATTTATAAGATACACGTGGACTTTTTTTGTTATAATAATTTAGAAATAACTAAAGTTTCTTTTTGGAAAATTTCATTTATTAAAACTATTTTCAAATTGGTTGTAAATCGCTTTTGAACACTGTAATGAAATCGTAGCGGAAAGTGCTCAAACGATAGACATGAAAAACATTTGAATTTAAATGTGAAATATAAGAAAATATGAATGTTTATAACTGAAAAAAAGTAAATTCATGCGGATGTTATCTATACTACACGAGTGTGTGCATTGAGCTACGATACAATAAGTTTTATTTTGAGTCGGCAAGACAAAGATAATACAGACATAAGATAAACAGATATAACATAGTTTTCAATATGTAACTGGTTATGGAATTTTTTTTTAATGAATTTACTTTTTGTCTTTATTTTATCTTTATTCATAGTGTAGTGGTTATAGATCACTTCCAACAGCTTTGTTATTGGGTTAACCCTTTATGCTTGAGGTCAGGGTTCGATCCCAGCTGGAGACGTGAGACTTTTGTCCACTGGAATTACTTCACGGCATTTAAAATACATGACACATACAAGACATTTTTCTTATAACAGTTAAAATCTTGCAAATATGAGATCATATTTTGTTAGCTTGGTTCTAACACAAAATAAAGCCGGAAACGGCATACTCCCGACATCGGGCTGCTATGACAGTGTCTGTGCAATTCAACTGCGCTCACTGCAACAGCTGGGAATAACAATTAGATTGTGTAAATGAAAATAAAAGGAATCATCCTAGCAGTATTTTCATGATTGTTATATTTACAGCATTGTACAGCGGCGTATATAGAAAACAGAAAATATAAATATTTCTTACCTACCGGCTCCTTTGTTATACATAAATGAATTATAGACCTGTCCTATATTGTTGTCAATTCAGTAGAAAGTAAATCGTGCAATAAAAAGTTATGCATCAGGCTGAAAAGCACGCACGTTTTTTCTCTCTAAATCGTGCAAAACGTGGTAGAATTACTCACTACCCTTTTTATTAGACATAAATAAAAAGATTAAAGTCCCATTAGCATTTTGAATATAAATTTACTTGTAGCTCTTATACATGTATATAATTACTTACTCGCGAAATTTGCAGAAAACCATTTCTAACATTACCTTTTATCAAATGATCATGCTATAAATGTAGCACTGTATTTTCTTCAATTATATTGCAAAAGTAAGAAACACTTTCTGACAATGTTTTTTACCTATTATTATTCTATCTGTAAACATGAGTAATTAAAATACATATGGGACTTTAAAGCAACGCTTAACCAGACTGAAGTTATGCTGACTTTATACTATACATGTATATAAATCAGGTACAATTATTTGTTTATTTGAAATGTTCGGAAACCTAAAATTAATTTACGGATTTAAACAGATATTATTAGATAGTCCAGGTAAATAATGTCGCAAAAAAGTGAACAATGCACGTACCCTATTGTATTATAGTGACAGGACTGTTAATATAACTCCTCGAAAAAGGACGGAAGGTCTTACGGACTCACGGACAAAACGACAGACGTACGCTTACTACTATACCCGCTGTCGAGCGAATAAAAAAGACAAATGTTGGCCCAATGCCTACAATTTCTCTGCAAGTCAAATGCTCTAAGCTCACGGCATATTTCATGCACCAAAAGTTTCAGACAAAGCAGTAGAAACTTTCTGTAGTAAATGTTTGGTTTAGAAATGTTGTTTGTGCTTTATACAGCACATCATTTGAGCACAAAGCGTTATTAAATATGTAGAAAACATCAAACTTCTGTATTTAAAATATCATTTTGAAATGTATTATCATCAAGCGTACAATATACTAATCTAGTTACTATGAGTTGATAAAAACAAAAATATTAGTTCAATGCAAAATGCTAGCAATTTATTAATTTTATTTTTGACAGCTCTACTTTCACTTTAATTTTGAGTTTTTCACGTATTTTAACAGACATTGTTTGTTTCAATTTCACTACTCTGCTTTATACAGATTAGATCTTAAGTACAAAGTAAGTGATGCACTGGTAGTAAAACATTTATAAACCAACTATTTACTGTAGAACACTTCAACTGCCTTTTCTGAACAATTTGGTATATGAAATGAGACTACATTTTTTTTGTATTTTGTTTTAATTATAAACTTTGACACGTAGCTAACTAATCTGGTGTTTCACATGTCCAATATAAAATCTAAAACCAAAGTACACAACTTCTCATCCCTCCACGTGGGGACATAAAAAGCAAAATATCTTACTTTTCCCTTCATAGACGTCTAACGCCTTCTATCTTGTAACCGTCTGAATTCATGTTGCGAATTGACTTGACAATTTATAGCGCTTTGGGCATGAAAAGCACGTACTTCTCGTGCGTTATAAATTTGCATATATCGATAATTACATTTACAGCGGCATAGAAAGTAGCAAATTTTAATAGTTAAATATATACGGAAAATTTGAGCAAATTCTCTTCTTTCATTCATTTATATTCATTGAAATTTATTGCTACAAATACAGTTTATGACTGAAAAAAACAAAATGAACGATTGAAAACAAAGCAGCATGTAGGTACGTCAGTTATCTTTCTCCAAAGAGGTCTGCATGATGTTTATAGACCTGCGAGGAGATTTGAAAAGCTCGCTCGCTACGCTCTCACGGTTCACAAATTCCCTCCCAGGTCTATAAACACCATGCAGACCTCTTCCTCGAACAATAACTAATACATATACAGGGACAATTTGGAAAAAAATGTTCTTTTAGCTGCTTGAAATATATTGTTAAAAGTACAGTTTACGAATGAAAACCCAAAATGAACATTTGAAACAAAGCAGTATGTAAGCTTTCTAGAAACAGGTCGGCACAAGTGAGCTCGGTTTCACAAATCCCCTTATAGATCTATAAACAATGCGGACTTTCCAATAAACATAATAAATAATACAACTGCTACATACAATGATTAATGAACTACACAGACTACAAGAATCCCAAAAAAAAGCGTACATACCAAAGTAATCAAATGTTCCAAATGAATTCAGTAAAACCAAAACACAACATGTCTGCCGGCGGAATGAGCTATCGGGAAACCCCACTCTACAACACAACATGTAAACAACTTGACCAATCAAAATGCCAGAAAGTTGATCACAAATCAGAGTTGATACGGGTCACCAATAAGAATGTACAAAAAAGAGAAGATTATGCTTTAAAATAAAGTCCTGTTACACTACCTGAACATTTAATCACAACCGCAAATCACCTTCTTTTGCACGAAAAAAGGGAGATTGAAATGTGTGTGCCCTAGGCGTTTGACACTGCAGTGTAAAAAAAGGTATGTGTGGTCATATTTATCATAATTATATGTATAATATAAGTCATTTCTTTTAAAATCGAGAAATTTAGTTTCTCTTATGAATAGTAGTGCTATGCATGTAACGTGTATTTAGTTTACTTTCTCTGTTGCAGATGTACATTTAGACTGCATTCAGTCCTTACATTTACTGTTTTACTTTTATCTATCCACTAATTTCTGACAAAATCCAACCACTCTGACGCATTGTACATTTTGTAACACCGGATACAGCTCCTTTCAAATACAGCTACCCGGGTAGCTGTATTTGATGCACATTCACGAATACAGATAGCGGAGATGTATTCTAACAAAAGCATATGTAAATTCGAATTAAGCTCCCCATGTTTGCTTTATCAAAATATATAAAGAACATGGTCCATATGTTAAAAATGTTCACAGATAGAAATTATGAACCTCAATTGCCTAAAAACATCTTACACTTGATCAATATAATGTATGTTACATCTATTCCGTCCATCTATTAGTCCCACCATCTGTCTGTTGTCCTACCCTGTCTGTTGTCTTATCTGTCCGTCTGTCAGGCCGTACACCATGATGCACATGAGCTTCATTCCGTCAACATTGTTTTGGCCTTATGTGCTACCATCATATGAAAACAATGAAGGTTTATTGAAAGAGAATAATTCTTCAATATCACCAAAAATGAATTAAACTTCAAATTTTCATTCAACTGTCCGTCCAAAACGTACGGACAAAAAGGCAGACATCCCAGGGCTAAGTACTGCATCCTGAATAGCTGTGTGGATCCTTGTCATTCTATAATAAATTCTTTGCCGCGTAAATGTATGAACGAATGACACGTATATGTTGCATCAGCCCACTGGGGCGCTCTATTCGACAAAAAAAGTGCAAGAATCCAAAATACAGCTCCCATTTGATTAAGGGAGCTGTATTCGTTGATGTGCACCGTACACAGCTCCCCGGCGAGCTTTATTCGAAAGGAGCTGTATCCGGTGTTACAATCCATGATCCTGTCATGTAAGAGCAAAAGAGCTAAAAGTATTCTGTTTAATGTTTTATATAAATAAATATACTATAATTTAGCCTGGTATATCGGCGATTGTACATTCACAAAACGTGAATTTATGATTGTTATGGTCCAAATATATTTAGTTATTGTTCAACAATATTAAGTAGGAATGGAACTGTTCAATGTATATATGTATGTTGTTTAGCTATAATTTTCGCAATATTTTTTTTAATGATAATAAACCAGTGGTGAATGTATACCACTAGATTGTGGGTATTATCACTTGAAGAGTTATTCTTATATATTCAATCAAACGCTTAATCAACTAATCAGTCAGTCAGTCAGTCAGTCAGTCAGTCAGTCAGTCAGTCAGTCAGTCAGTCAGTCTGTCAATCAATCAATCAATTAATCAATTAATTAAGTTATCAATAAAGGAATCACTCATTCGTTCGTTCGTTCGTTCGTTCGTTCGTTCGTACGTTCTTTCTTTCTTTCTTTCTTTCTTTCTTACTTACTTACTTGCTTACTTTATTTCTTTCTTTCTTTTTCATTCATTCATTCATTCATTCATTCATTCATTCATTCATTCATTCATTCATTCATTCATTCATAAGCAGATACAAATGTATTCATTCATTCATTCATTCATTCATTCATTCATTCATTCATTCATTCATTTATTCATCCCGGATTAATATGATAATCAGATACAAATGTATACAGTACATAAATAAATTAACAAACGACTAAATTAACTGATTTAAGTATTATATTTATTAGTATTGTAACTCGCTTATTTGTTCTTCTTCCTGGATGTTGAGTGCCTATTTGATGAACTACTGTAACATTGACAAGTGTTTGTATGAGTAAATCACACGATTTATCTAGATTTTTACAATGGGATCGATCGACTTTCAATTTGCGCGAGTCTATTTATTTAAATAGGGGTGTTTTGTAAAATTGAGATACAGGAGGCTACTTGAATCCTGATCAGACGACATTGCCTCGGTAGTGTATATATAAACACTAGGCATGAGTCATTGTCCTTACGAAAATCACATGTTTCCGGGCGGATCTACTAATTGTTAGCTCTTCACTTTTCTCTGTTTCATTTGTAAATTTCATAGTAATGTAGGCCACACACTATTGTTTCGGGTTATTTTCAAACCAAGATGAATTTTTATATTGGAGTATTATTCATTGTTCTAGCAGAAGTCAAACCTGGACTCGGAGGTAAGGAAATTTTGGTTTGATATCGTTGTTATTGTTGTTGTTACTAGTAATCTTGTACGAGTTTAGCGCCCGTTTCAACCGTATTTCGATCATTTTTACAGGCTGGTAGATTACCTAATAATCACATCTGGGTAGAACCTTGCATAACGAGACATAGTCGGTAGCAGGGCTCGAACCCGTGATCCCGAATCTATGACGGGTAACAGTGATTTCAAGTCAGCGACTCTAACCACTCATTCTAGAAGTCAATTCTTATGAGGTCATATCATGTACATGTACTATGATTTATAAGTTCGAAACAAACTATTCCGTTAGAATGAAAATAAATGTCTCTTTTCTTCTAAATCCAACTTTTCGATGAACCGTCTTTTCCCACAGATACTCGGCGTTCGGACAGAAAAAAATATTATTTTTTTTGAAATTTTCGTTTTCACACTAGTATGTCATATATATTGGACATACTAACTTAAAGGTGAAATCGAGTTTCAATTTTTTTTCTGTCCAAACCCCGAGTATCTATGTCTTTTCCAAATACATTGTGATTTTCTTTTAAAGCTGCTCGTTCTCAGTTGCCGTTGAAAAAAATGTTATTTTTGAAAATTGACAAACTTATACATAAATATAAAATTAAAGGCTAAAAGCAGAAACGAATAAAGGTTTTCTAGGCAGAAAGACTGACTCGACATCACTAATATGATATTTTTGAGGCAGTTTGCAATAAATTGATTTATTTTTAATTTGTAATTAAGTTGTTTTATGTTATCATAGTTTTAATATTCCGTATTTATATTGTAAATACAGAATTTTCTAAGGGGTTTTACACTTTTAGTAGATATCTTTATGTCAACGACCGATGTAAGGCAATCATCATTTAATGTTAAACTTGATAACATGCAAGTAAGGATATGAAATAATGGAAATTATCATTAAGGAAACAATATCGATAGGTGGCAATTTTTAGTGTTGTCAAGGATCAATAGCTTAATATTACAATTATCATAAAAAAAACGGAAAAAGGGAATTATAATTCATTTTGTTCTTAAAATGGGTACGAGGTAATTCTCATTTATATCAAAGATCGGTGATAGGCAGTTATCATTAATGTCAAATATCGGCGACAGGCAGTTATCATTTATGTCACAGATCGGCGACAGGCAGTTATCATTTATGTCAAAGATCGGCGACAGGCAGTTATCATTTATGTCAAAGATCGGCGATAGGCAGTTATCATTAATGTCAAAGATGACAGGCAGTTTTCATTAATGTCAAAGATGACAGGCAGTTTTTATTTATGTCAGAGATTTGTGACAGGCAGTTATCATTTATGTCAAAGATCGGCGACAGGCATTTATCATTTATGTCATAGATGACAGGCAGTTTTCATTAATGTCAAAGATGACGGGCAGTTTTCATATATGTCAGAGATTTGCGACAGGCAGTTATCATTTGTGTCAAAGATCGGCGACAGGCAGTTATAATTAATGTCAACGATGACAGGCAGTTATCATTTATGTCACAGATTTGCGACAGGCAGTTATCATTTATGTCAAAGATCGGCGACAAGCAGTTATCATTTATGTCACAGATCAGTGACAGGCAGTTATCATTTATGTCAAAGATCAGTGACAGGCAGTTATCATTTATGTCAAAGATTTTCGACAGGCAGTTATGATTTCTGTCAAAGATCAGTGACACGCAGTTATCGTTTATGCCAAAGATCGGTGACGGGCAGTTTTCATATATGTCAGAGATTTGCGACAGGCAGTTATCATTTGTGTCAAAGATCGGCGACAGGCAGTTATAATTAATGTCAACGATGACAGGCAGTTATCATTTATGTCACAGATTTGCGACAGGCAGTTATCATTTATGTCAAAGATCGGCGACAGGCAGTTATCATTTATGTCACAGATCAGTGACAGGCAGTTATCATTTATGTCAAAGATCAGTGACAGGCAGTTATCATTTATGTCAAAGATTTTCGACAGGCAGTTATGATTTCTGTCAAAGATCAGTGACACGCAGTTATCGTTTATGCCAAAGATCGGTGACAGGCAGTTATCATTCCTATCAAAGATCAGTGACAGGCAGTTATCGTTTATGCCAAAGATCGGTGACAGGCAGTTATCATTCCTATCAAAGATCAGTGGTTATCATTCCTATCAAAGATCAGTGACAGGCAGTTATCATTTATGTCAAAGATCGGTGACAAGCAGTTATCATGTATGTCAAAGATCGGCGACAGGCAGTTATCATTTCTGTCAAAGATCAATGACAGGCAGTTATCGTTTATGCCAAAGGTCGGTGACAGGCAGTTATCATTCCTATCAAAGATCAGTGACAGGCAGTTATCATTTATGTCAAAGATCGGTGACAAGCAGTTATCATGTATGTCAAAGATCGGCGACAGGCAGTTATCATTTCTGTCAAAGATCAATGACAGGCACTTATCATTTATGTCAAATATCGGCGACAGGCATTTATCATTTCTGTCAAAGATCAGTGACAGGCAGTTTTCATTAATGTCAAAGATGACAGGCAGTTTTCATTTATGTCAGAGATTTTCGACAAGCAGTTATCATTTATGTCAAAGATCGGCGACAGGCAGTTATCATTTATGTCAAAGATCAGTGACACGCAGTTATCGTTTATGTCAAAGATTTGCGACAGGCAGTTATCATTTATGTCAAAGATCGGCGACAGGCAGTTATCATTTATGTCAAAGATCAGTAACAGGCAGTTATCATTTATGTTAAAGATTTGCGACAGGCAGTTATCATTTATGTCAAAGATCGGTGACAGGCAGTTATCATTTCTGTCAAAGATCAGTGACAGGCAGTTATCATTTATGTCAAAGAATTGCGACATTCAGTTATCATTTATGTTAAAGGTCGGTGACAGGCAGTTATCGTTTATGCCAAAGATCGGTGACAGGCAATTATCATTTATGTCAAAGATTTGCGACAGGTTAATACAATTAATATCAAAGATCGCTAAGAGGTTGTTATTATTTCTGACAAAGATTGATAACAGGCAAATATTTATGGCAAATATCGATAACAGACAATTATCAGGTCGGTTATAATACTGTTTTTAGTAATATAATTAAATAATATATTCTAAATATAATTATGAAAATATGAACAGGTATATATGCTTTAATGTTATTTATTTGCTGGTTTTTTCCCATATTATTCAATATATATAAAATGCTGGTTGATGACGAGAGTAAATCTACTGTATTTATAACAAATAATGTGTAAACAAGGAACCAAAAATAGTTTTCCGCTATTTGCAAAAAAAAAAAGCAACGGTGAAGTTTTTATTTTCAACAAGCTTTGTTTACCGTTACCAAAAACTATATAATTATGGATTCGTTGGGTAATGAATATGTTGTGATATTAACCAGAAGAGGGTAATATTGACAGAGGCGATAGCCAAATCGACCAAGGCACTTTTGGATTATGGCCCTTGAATTATCCAAATAAGCCTTGTCCACCCTCTACTGATTTTCGTTAAACTTGGTGAAAATATCTCTAGGCATTATGTCTAGGCTAAGTTCGATAATCAGCCATATTGCTTAAGGCACCTTTGCATTATGGCTATTGAATTATCAAAAATTGGCCGTATTAACATTGTCTGCTCTCTACGTCCGACCTTCACCAAACTTGCTGAACACGTTTGTATGCATAATGTCTAAGTCAAATTCGATAACCAGCCAAAACGACATAGGCACTTTTGGATTATGGCTCTTGAACTATCAAAAATAGGCAAAATTAGGCTTGTTCGCTCTTTAACATCAACATTATTGATCCAATTTTCATTAAATTTGCTGTGAATGTTTATGCGCATAAAACCTCGGTTTTGATAAAAACAAACCAGTCGTTCAAGAGTTATGCTTCCCTGAAAGAGCTTATGTATTTCTTGACAGTTTTGGACTCATGTTGTATATAGAGAACGAATAGCAATTCTGCACACGAACTGTTATATAATTTAAGACGCAATAGAAGTCACTTAAAACAAAGGAGCTGGCAATGAGAAAGTGCTAAATATGGGTACAAGACTTTCAGTATATATAAGTACCTATATTACACAACTGTTTGAAAATAAAGTACAAATGAAAGCATCGTGGTACATTGTATATAAATAACAAAATTTTCTTAAAAGATTTTCCGTTTTAAAATAAAGTCCCAGCCTAACACGATTCGCAACTTTCCGTATTAATATAGAGGAACAGAATATAGGTAATAAGCTACAAGTAAGTTTACACCCAAAGTGCTGAAAATTTAATACAGTTTGTATTAAGAGTCAAATCATTCATTCTAAACAAACACATTACTTTTTTTACATTTTCTTATCATCTATACATGTTATCTCATTCTAAACTGGAAAAGCGCGGGAAAGACAATTTTCTTGTGTGTTGTTTCAGCTACTTATTATGTGAGTTAATTAATAATCGTGGTAGTTGTGTTAAAAACAGTCTTACTACCAGTTATTATATTTGCTTACAGTCTAATGTCTCTATCTATTTATTTTACGCGATGCATTATCTTGACTTATTCCATTTATTGAAAAACATTTATAACAATCAGAAACAAGATAGACGCCTGCTTACGTGCAATGACGTCAAATGACACCAGTATAACCCGTTTATTATTTTCAAACGCGATAAATACGATCTGCAAAAGCATCATCATGTACACAGATCCTTTTCTCCCCTCGGTCAAGGCAAAGTGCTCACGACATTTCGGCATTCTGTTACTAAATACATGTACTATTATACAATATATATGATGCTATTAACTATTGATCCTGATGGTTGTAAATTATTCCACCTCAGCGACCACTGTAGATAATAACCAGCATACACATTAATGCGGGTTGATCATGATCTGCAATTGTTGATTTTCGGTCAGTAAATTCGCAGTTAATACCCTTCACACACCCCAAAGTTCAAAGATGGACAAACTTTATGATCCGCTGTAGAAGTGTTTCTGTCTGAAGAAAGAAAACTCCCACACCACGTATTTTGCTTTACATTTTAATTCTAATACAAGTACGAATTTACTTAACTTATTAAGAAATCCTTTACTAATATTTTGTTGAAATGCTGAAAGTACAGTTTTATTTATTTCTGTAATCATTTAGATCTATGCACATTCATGAAATTGTAAATGAAGCCTTCGCCGGCGATTCTTTTCTTTTCTCCATATTATAATTTCATCATTTTCTACAATTAAAGTTACAAAAATATACTTATTTAAGTAAGCATATAATTTATAGTAGAAATAAGTTAACAATTTAGCAAAATAACCGCTAATCATAGAACTATTCATTCATGATACATTAAAACAGTAATACGCTTCCGATATCGGGCCGAAACTGCCCCCTCATTCGCCAATCGATAACCGTTTGTGCTCTTTAACGCTGAAGAGTGCGCAAGAACGATAAGTCTGTGAAAAACCCGTAATAGGGGTTTTCACAGAACTCTGCGCATGCGCGACATCAATGAATATCGACCGTATTAGCAACTGAGGGGGCAGTTACACACCACTGCATAAGCGATATATACTGATATATTGATCTATCATTTATATTTGTTTTATAAAACACTTAACGAGATTGTTAAAAGTCATTTACTGATGTTTAATAATGTATTATTCCTTTAATCATTCAAACATATTTAAAGTATTATGCAATTATTTCGTCGCGTTTTAGACTGTCGTCTTTTTTATCTTCTACTTTCGACATTCGGACTGTCGCATAGTAAATGAGCTTTTCACTTTGTCGCGTTTCGATGTTTTTTTTTTTCTATGTTGTGGTTTCGTGTTTCAACTTTAGCGTTGTATCAACGACTAAAGTGTCACAGAAAACAAAAAAGCAAACGCCCAAATGGACACAATGGGACATTCTTATAATCACAGATTACTACTGTCACTTTTATGTGGCTTATACTATAGATGTTAAAACTTTTGTTTGAATTATAAAGCATGCGTTTTCTTTACAGAATCTAACTGACTGCAAATTGGTCTCGGGATATTCTTTTATATCACCACTGAATACCTTCATAATCTTATTGGACAATAACAAATAACAAATATAGCTAATAATCACAGTTCACTACTGTCTTATTTATATATCTTATCCTATAAAATACTGAAACTTTGTTTGAATTATAAATCATGCATGTTACTTTCATACGAAAATAATACCAATCATCTTTTAAACTCGGTATAGAATCTAACTTACTGTAAAATTATGTGTTAGTCTTGAAATTCCGCTGATTACTTTTATAGTCTTATTGGACAATAGCAAATGTAAAGGTCGATTGCCACGTAAGTTTGCATGTTATTCAAAGTCACATGTCATGTCTGAAAATTGTTTATATAGTATTGGTTTAAATTTTGTTTCAGCCGCCACGTGCGGCACACTAAGCTTCGAACAAACCAGCGTGACTGTGGGTGGCACTGCTAGACTCGTCTATAAGCCTAAAGGTATACTGCTTTCTCGGATATGGCATAAAGAAGAAGGCAATGCAATTGTAATTTATGACAATACAGCCGGTCATGTGACAACAAAATATACCGAGACACAACAAGTAGACCAGTTCGTGCTAACAATCACAGGGGTTGAACTAAAAGATACCGGGCAATACATCCTTTACTGTGGATCAGGCTGGAGCTCCCGTGCTGAGTTACAAGTCGTGACCTCACCTTCAAATGGTTGGTAGACATTAACCTTTGATTAGTACGTTTAAAAATATTTTAGTATTTTCGGAATAGAGAGTTGTGTAACTCTACTTTTTATGAAATATAAGCCGATTTTTATATAATAAAATAAAACATAATTTTTATTTTTAAACTACTGAAATGTTTAATCCTAAAAAAGCACGAGGTCTCTGCACTGTTCGGTTTCAAAAGAAGTGCCTTTAATTTGTATGTTTGTTTTAAATGTATTTACAAGAATCTCACTTTTTGTTTTCGAAAATTCACTTACGGAAGTAAATCTTTATTGCTTCAGTACACGAAAAATGGGACAACTTTATGTTGTACCTTTATGTCATACTCACACGGAAATAATATAGACCTATCTCGTACACATTTTTCTTCCCTATAGATCAACAACATTTGAATCGAGTCGTGTATGCACTTTTGGTGATTTGAATTATACGGTAAAGACCAAGGACAACGGTTCATTCAAGCATCAATAACTGTTATTTATCTATACAACATTTTATTTTAGATAGTCAGCCAAGCTGTGGTAGTACTAATCTTACAATTGTTAAAAACAACCTGAAAGAGGGAGAAAAGGCAGAACTGCGGTCTTCAATACATCCTGAACCTGGCAGAGATATAGTATGGGAAAAGAAGGTCGGCTCAGTGTTCAAGCAATTAAACGAAAGCAAAAACATTGAGATAGTATCGTATAAGACAGCACTTTTTTTATATAAAAGTAAATACACTGACAGTGGTGTGTACAGAGTCAACTGCCGAACCTCGGTGTCTAACACTGTAGAACTCAGAATCAGTAAATATTTTTATTTTACTATTTATAATTGTATTGAAACAATGTTTGTTTTGATTGTATAAGAAACAGTACAAGACTCCTATCTTCCGTAAGAAACTGCCAACTTTCTCACATAAACAGCCATGGTCGGTAGCAGGGCTCGAACCCATGCCCCTCAATCAATGAGAGGTTACAGTCACACAGGGACTCTAATCACTCGGCAACGGAGGCGGACATATAATTATCGTAGTATTTTGCTGATTATATAAAATATTGTGTCTCATAATATAATGATGCAACCATTAATTATGTTTTTGCTGTCAAATGTGTATGACATATTTGACATAATTCTTTGGAATAAACGCGAGTTGAAACAGTGTACTACTTTTAAGAAAGAGAAAAAAGATGCAGGTCTTTGAAAACTTTTGGTTATACTTTCTTGATTGGATCCATGGTATGTATAGTATTCTGGTTAGCAAGTAGAATCTCGCAAACTAAGTTTTTTGTTCAGGCTCTGATTTAAAAATGCGATATATTGCACTAATTTAATTAGACTTATTCATATACTTAGCATAGTAATGTGATGATCCATGCATCCAAACATATTATTTGCTACAAACAGGTAAATACATCGTTACCTAGGCAACCAATAACATGTCAGGCCCTTGTTACACCGTTACGAGATAATTCCGATGATGGCCGAAATCGCACGATTAATTACTGTATATAGCTCAATTATTTGCATTTTCGTTGCAGTTCCAACCGCTCCTTCTGCGCCAAAATTTGGAAATATTGAAGACATATATAACTGTAAAAATTGTTTACCAGCACAACTAAATGTAAAAATGGATGTCATGTGTTTTGTGGAAGGTGGATCAGAACCTATAGAACTTGAGATGTTAAAGACGGGAGAACGTCATACGAATGCCCAGCGAGAATACGACACATCATTGAAAAGGACCATTTTGAAGTATACATTTACACCTAGCTCCAAAGACTTTGATACTGTGTTTACGTGTACTGTAAATAATCCAGCTATGAAAAAAGAATCAGTAAACTCAACCCAACTGTACATTAGAGGTAAATATACAGAACTGAAAACGCAAGTCGTCTTTGTTTAGGAACAAAAAAAAGTTCAATGAGGGGTGTTCAAAATGCTCTGGTACGATTGATTCCATACAGTAAAACATAACAATAACTAGATGGTATCCGCAGGACACGGGTGTCCCCACTTTTCACCTTTGTCACAAAACAAGGGCAGATTTACATGACTTTTTCCTTACTGAGTGACAACATTAACAAAACTTTGTCCAGCTTGATGAAATGTACGTAAAACTTTGGGCCATTCATTACAGCAGTGTCTGCTGCAAATTCACCATATGGGACACCTCTATTTTGACTAAGTCAAAGAGCCATAACTCTAGTATTACTGATCGGAAATAAAAACTAAAACCCAGCTGTACAATTTCTCACCCAAGTAAACATTTGTATGAAATTTGGTGCGTTTGTGTCAATAAGTATAGGAGCAGTGCGTGTCACATGAATTTCGGGAAGAACAAGTTCAAATCTATAACAACTCCCCCACAAGAGTGGGTATAAACAGAACAAAGTTATACGAGTGGTGTTAAAAGGCTTTCGTGTTGCTTTTATTAAACGATTATTTGTTATTGTTTTATTTTCATTTTTGTCATTATTTTATCTGTGTTTCTTGTAGTTGACCCAGAAACAATCGACATAAAATATCCGCCAGCTAAGGAAAATGAAACTACTGAAGTGCAATGTACAACGACAAAAGGGAGACCACCCATAAAGTCGCAGATATATTTTAAAAGCAACGGACAAGATAATTTAAAAATAACAAATGAAATTGTGACCGACCATATGTACAGCGTTACAACAACCCTGTCCAGAAGTTTTAATCGATCTGATAACCAAGGAGACTTACTTTGCTGTAGCAATATTTTGAGCCTTAAATGCAACAACCAAACACGTGTAAATGTAAAATGTAAGCTTTTCTCTATTTTACTTTCATACCGTGATGTTGAAACAAAATTGCAAACTGAATTCTTTAAAGAAGAAACTTATATTATACAGTTATTTGATTTCACAAGTTATAATATAGCCAGCTGTGTTCAAATTGTTCTCTATTTTAATGTAACCAATCTATAAGTAAACTGTATTTAATTACAGTTTCTTTTCCATGTAGGACAGAAATAATCTTTGTTAAAACTTCAAAAATGAACATTTACCAAAACTGTAAATAAATAACTAGCGGAATAAGTTTTGATTTTGAATGGAAAGAATATTTTTCCTGCAGGAATCTACAAAGTATTACTGTAAATTTGATATTTTTCACGCGACGAAATTTCCGCGATTTGATAGCGGTCAGAATAATCCGCGAAATTATAAACTCGCTAAAGGAGAATTCTATGAATCATTGTGAAATGAATCTGTCGCGATTGTTTTGAATTCGTGAAGTCGGGAAGTCTCGAATTGCAATATTTAATTTTGTGTACATTTTAATACTGCTAATAAACCTTTTTATGGGTTTAATAAATATGTTTTCCATGTTCTAGTTCCCGCGAGAAACGTCAAAGTCACAGAGCTAGAAAAGATCAATGCAGAAAACGGGGATACAACACTCACCTTAAAATGCTCTGTAGATGAATCTAATCCTAAAAGTATGGTGAACTGGAAAGGAGTGAAGAAATTGCCAAAAAAAGTGTTAGATGAAAAATATGAATTTCACAACAAGACAAGCGGTTGGCTATTCACCACGGTACCTATTACTTGATTTAAAGTAATCCACTTATGACGTCATCAACAATGCGAAAATTGCTTATTATTTATAAAAATGCCATTTGGAACTATTTTAGTCAAATTACATGTCACTATTTCACGTATGTCAAGTATTCGGGAATGGTTTAATGTTCTGTCGATATGACAAAGGAAAAAATACAAACATAGGTAAACATGAGAGGTAACTTATTGGTCATAAACGGACTACTGTATCGTTACCTGGGCAAATTACATTTGGTGTATTCTTACGCCTCTGTTATAGGAGCATCTGGAAGAAACAGTCGAGTTTGCACGATCGACTGAAAATAAGTTTCCTTTATTTTGAAGTTAAGCTGGCCGTGTTATGTGTTTAATTTGCAAAAACGGATTTTGTTTCTTGGAACTAAGTTTGCACGAAAAACGTCATGAATTTGTTTTTATTTTTAGATGTTGATGTTTAACTTAACAAAGGACGACAACTATCGCAATATTAGATGTCAAGTAACCAATCAAGAATTCCCAGATTTGCTAATACAGCATTCGTACCGTCCAAATATCACATGTAAGTATTTGTTTTTATACATCTGACATTTTCATACATGTTGACCCATCTAAATACATGTATCTAAATATGTGCAATTGAGTTTATTTTTAAGAGAACTTATGTGCATACGTGTAATTAAATAGGCTAACAACTTAAATCCTA